>PVJA010035601.1:0-21724 GCA_004027025.1 Myocastor coypus | reverse complement strand
CGGCTGGGAAGTCGGAAGGTGCAGCCAGCCAGGCCTCCCGTGGTGCCAGGGCCAGCACAGGATACGACCCAGATGGGAGGTCACCCTGTGAGCCCCCAAGGTTTGCTCCGGGGCTCAACTGAAACACTCTGCCACCCCGAGGAATACAGAGGTCACTCATGTGTATCTGCTACAGGCCGGTATGTGACAGCCCAACCCCAGGACTTCAGAATGTGACCTCTGTGGAAATGGTTCCCAGCTGGGTGAGGTGACGGGGAAGTCCTTACTCCAGGATCCCCTCCCCTACCACAGTCCTGCTGTATAGCCTGGCTGGGCCCAAACTCTAGATCTTCCTGCCTCAGCCTCCCGGGTGCTGAGATTACAGAAGTGACTTCTATATCTGGCGTGGGGTCTAAAAGGACAGATACCCTTGAGATACTCAGACACACAAGGGACACACAAAGGCAGACAGCAGCTGAGACTTGGATACACCAGGGGTCCCGGGGATCACCAGTAAGCTCCAACCGGGTAGGAGAAGGGGACAGGCTCTTGACGACAAGCCAGCCTTGTCCAGTCTCTGGTCCCAGATGTCTGGGACCCCGGAGACAACTAGTGCCTCTTTCAAACACTCAGATCTTGCCACCCCGTGATGGTCACCGGGGCAAACAGACGTGAGGCTGAAACCAAACCATCATCAAAACATCCTGCTCAATAAAACGTGCAGCGAAGAGCCCCAGGATACTGCTGGGCTGAGGATCTGAGCTGACTGCAGACCCAGGCTGGGGGCCTGGGGCTCCCCAGCCAACTCCACATCCGCGTCTTTCCACGGCCTTGTGGGGTCACCCACCCCACCCTGCAGGGGCAGCCCCAGCGCCTGTCCCGCCTTCCTGCCTGTCTCCTCATCCACAGCTCTTGCTGGATTGCAGCTGACTGCCCCTCCAGGGCAGGGGTACCACCTCCTTCCCACCCGCAGCCCAGGCATCAGTAATGGCCTCGGCAGGTGGACCGAGGCCCCCACGAGCCTCACACGGCGCCCACTCACAAGTGATCTCTTCCGGGGTGAAGCCCAGCACCCGCAGGGACTCCAGCGTCTCCTGGAACAGCTCCCGCTCCTGGCTGGGGGTGGACGCTGGTCCATTGGTCAGGAAGCGGTAGTGGGAGAAGGGCTCCAGGAGGAGGTCGGCTGCGGGAAAGGGTGGGCTGAGGTCAGGCTGGCTGTGGACTCAGACCCCACGGTGGCCCAGAATGAGTCTCTTCCCCCGCCTCATGCATGGGGACCTTCAGTGGTCGGCACCAGGGGACACATGCTTTTATGTTTGTGTTTTTGAGACAGGGTCTCACTATGCAGTTCAGGCTGGCCTTGAGCTCACTTTTGTAGCCCAGGCTGGTCTGGAGCTCGCACCAATCTTCCTGCCTCAGCCTCCCGAGTGCTGGGATTACAGGTGTGAGCCACCACATCCAGCAGTTCTGCCTTTTTTAAACTTTATTTATATTATGGCCGGCTCAGTGGGGGCGGGGGCTGGCACAGCATGTGGTGCTGGGGATCGAACCAAGGTCTCTGTAGTTGCCTAAGCAGACACTTTAGACCACTGAGCCATCTTGCTGGCCCTACGTACTTTCATTTTCATTGTTTTCTTGCAGGACTGGGGATGAACCCAGGGCCTTTGCATGGAGCTACACCCCCAGCTGTCTTACTTTTTGAGCCAGGGTTGCTCAGGCTGGGCTCACACCGGAGACCCTTCTGCCTCAGCCTCCCAGGGTGCTGGGATCACAGCCATGCACCATGATGCCTAGCTGACCTGTGCTTCCAAAGGCCACTGAGAGTGTGCACCCGAGTGACAAGTGGCCCGTGGTAACAGGAAGCCAAGGAGAATCAAGCTACAGGGGAGAAAGAGGTTGGAAAGGAAAGAGTCGCAAGGTAGTGGGCAGGCTGTGAACGAGACTGTGGGGCATCTCTCTGGGCAGCCAGGGGCAGAAAGGCCAGGAGCTGGAGCTGGAGTGGCCGCAGGCAGGAGTCGAGGTGCAGGACAGGGCTGAGGGGCGGCACACACCGCGGTCGTCGGCGTCAGGAGGCGGCGAGAGCCACTGCGCAGCCCGGGCGGAGCGAGCGGAAGGTGCAGGAGGAGGAGGAGGAGTTCAGAAGCGAGAGCAGTGGGCGCCGCGGTGGCGGCAGCGGCGGGGCCAGGAGAGCGCGGGGACGAGGCCGGGGACAGAGCTGGAAGCAGAGGGCAGCGGAGGCCTCGGAGCCGCCCTCCGCCCCCTCTCCCCCGCCGGGCTCCCTCGGGGGCTGGCCGGGACGCTGACCTCTGAGCTGCTCCCCTGCGCCCCCCAGCAGCTGGTAGAAGATGTGGAAGCTGCACTCGTCCTTGGCCTGGCGGATGGCGCGCGATTTCTCCAGCAGGTCTACAGCAGGCGAGTCAAGGCGCATGTGCACGCAAGGGCCCCCACCCACCCCGCCCCCTCAGACTCCAGCGACCCTGCAGGCGACCCAAGGAGGAAGGATCCAGGAAAGAGGGCCAGGAGGGGCGTACCCCTGCGCCTCGGTTTCCTCCCCTGTTCAGTGGGGCGACGGCGACACCCACCTCTGTCACCGAGGCCTGGGGCCACAGCAACAACACCCGGGGTGCTGGGATGGCGCCAGCCGGCACCAGAGCTGGCGCTGACACTGCTTCGGGTCCAGCCACGGGAGCCCCTAGGTTGGCCACCAAGCCTCACCCCTATGGGTGGCTGGGTGACAGCGGGTGGAGGCCAGAGGCCTGGGGCTGCAGGGGGTGTGGTACCCAGTCACAGCTGCCCCGCGGGACCTGCCGTGCCCCAGTTCTTTATGTCTTGAGTGGTCTTTGGACCCTGGGTGACACCAGACACCAGAGGATGGAGACGTGCTTGTGATGGCTTCAAGGGCACATGGCTTCTGCCACTTCCGGGGCCCTTTCTCACCCCACCTTGCCAACCATGCCAGCATCACTCAGCTAGGTTACAGCCTCCAGCATGACAGGCCCAGTCTCCAGCTTCTCCTAGTAAGTCCCTGAAAGTGGCTATTCTGGGGACCCTGAGCCAGCAACTCATGTCAAGACTGTAAGGTCTTTTTGTCTGTCACATTGTGAGGCAGGGCCTCACTATGCAGCTTAGGCTGGCCTTGAGCTATGTAGCCCCGACTGGTCTTGAACTCAAAATGATACTCCTGCCTCAGCCTCCCGAGTGCTGGGATCATAGGCGTGTGCCACCACACCCAGCTGAAGCCTTTTTATCATGGTGGCAGCCCTGTCCCCATCCCAGTGTGGGAGACTCTGCACCAGGCACCGGCGCCACCAGCCCACAGCTGTTTCCTGGAAGCATCAAGCAGGAAGGGCCGCCTCCTCCCTGTCCCCCACTTGAAGCCCACGGCCCCTCGGGATGTGAGAGGATACAGGTCTCGATGTTGGCACCCACGATGTACCCGGCAACATCAAAGTTGATGCGGATGAATTTGCCCTGGAGGAGGACATGGGAGCTTCAGCCCAGGACCTGAACCCAGAGCCTTCGACCCTCGCCACCCCAAGGCCCGAGGCTTCTGACAGCCTTCCCTGTGGCTGGAACCCACACCCCACTGTGAGTCCCAGCAAGGGGTCTCTGAAAAGTCCAAGGTCCGGGCGAAGCCTCCCCCCTTAGATTTGTCCCCTAACCCCTTCCCGCATCACTGACACCGGCCACTTGTCCCCAGCACTCACAAAGCGGGAAGAGTTGTCATTCTTCACCGTCTTGGCGTTGCCGAAGGCCTCTAGGACCGGGTTGGCCTGGAGAAGCTGTCGCTCTAGCTCCCCCTGCCGGGCGCGGGAGAGAAGGGCTGGTGAGGACTCGCAGTTCTGGGCCAGGCCGAGTCGCCTGTGAACGGGCCTTGCTGTGCTGGGGGGGGGGGGGGCGGGCACATCCGGGTCCTATGCATCTATTGTCAGGGAACCAGGAAACGGCTCCGAGCATAATGGTGAGTGGAAACCAAACACAGAATAAGCTGCACAACAGTCCCTACAGTGTGTTCTTGTGAATAGAAGCTGGAGAAAACAGCACCACGAAACAAGACTCTTATTTTCACAGATATACACATGTTGATAAACGCAGGGGAAAAGGTCTTGAAGGATACATTCCAAACTGCCAACAGCATGGCGTGCCCTAGGAAAGGGGACTGAGGGGAAGGGGATTTCACTTTGTCTGATATATTTTTTAACTTTATTTATTAATGTTATTACTGGCTCAGCCTGCCCTGGGGGTGGGGCTGGCACAGCATGTGGTGCCAGGGATGGAACCGCGTGCGGTCCCTGTGGTTGCCTAAGCTTGCCTAAGCAGGTACTTTAGACCGCTGAGCCATCTTGCCAGCCCAACACTTTGTCTGATTTTGTCATTGTTACGTGCATATGTAATGTTGTATTATTGTGAAAACAAACCCCCCTTTAAAGAAAAGAAAAAACAGGTCCTTGCTCTATAGTTTAGGCTGGTCTTGAACTTGCTATGTAGCCTAAATTGGCTTTGAACTCATGGCAATACTCCTGTCGAGGCCACCCAAGCACTAAGATTACAAGGGTGCACCACACCTGGCTGTAAAATCTTTAATAAGAAGTGTGTGACACCATCCAGCTCCTATAAATACATGGTGAGCACACAGCTTGGCAAGGCAGGAAACTCTGGGCTTCCCTTCCCCATGTCAGAGCCAGGCGCATAGTAGGTGCTCAAGAAACATCAGCGGCCCATGGGTTCCATTTCCCAGGCTACATCGTGGTTGTGCTGGGTGGCTTTGTGGAAGGAAAGAACACATGCCAAGTGAGAGGCATGTCGCTTGGCATGAGGAAAGGGCCAAGTGTAGGGTTTCCCCGTGCTCTCCCAGGGGCTGTGTGCACACAGTAGGGCTTCACCACATGGCAGCACGACTGTAGTGTGCACACAGCAGGGCCGCCATTGGAGCGGTGGAGGTCCCTGGGAGGTTTCTCCCAAAGCTGCAAGGCTGGGGGGTGGGGGGGCAGCAGCAAAATGCTAGGGGGGGGGGCTTCCTGCTACTCACATAAGACACGGTGCCAGTGGAGGCCTGAGGACGTCACAGGACACGAGACAGGGACCGGACACGGCACATGGAACATGGACAGATACATGGTGAATGGGCGGCCCTGGCAGGTCAGGGCTGAGGGAGAGGGGCGGGGACTGGGAGGTCTGGGGACCACACACACCCCGGTTCCGACCCTGCGGTACCCGTTCCTGGTAGTGTGACCCAGCAGAGTCACCTGGCCATACTTGGTGTTTCCTTGTTGTCCCTTGGGGCAGGGAACAGTGACCCTTCCACCTGGCTAGGTGAGCTCAGAGAGGGGGTGCCCCGGAGCCAGTGCTGCCAAACCCACAACTAGGGCCGTGGGAAAGGGGCCCCTGTGGGGTGCTGGGCACCATCTCAGACCTGGTCAGGCCGAGAACTGGCTGGCCCAGGACCTCTCTCCGGCCCCTGCCCCTGCTTCCAATGGGGTCCCCAAGGGACCAAGGGTGGCCAAGGTCCAGGATGGGGGGAGAGACAGAGACAAACAGGGATAGGGACAGAGACAGAGAGACTTAGGAGCCCAGGGTGGAGGACACTGCTAGTGGCCAATTCGGGGCATCCTGAGGTGGGTGCTTACGGGGACACCTGGCTCCTTCCTGCCCTTTGGTGACGACGCCACGTGTGCCAGGTACTGGATGACCTTCTTGGTGTTTTCTGTCTTGCCGGCTCCAGACTCCCCGCTGTGGGGCCAGCGGGACACAGGGTCTGGTGAGGCTGGGAGCCACTGCCCTGCCCCTCCGAACAGAGCTGGGATCCCTCCGCCTCCAGGAAGCCCCCAGATGACTCACGTGCAGAGGATGGACTGGTCCTCCCGGTCTGCGGGGACAGAAAAGGGGCCACGTCACTTGGGGGTCTCTCTTGTACTTTTCAAAGTCATTCCCGGGGGCCGGACAAAACTGGGTCTGGACACCTCATCCCTGGGTTCTGATGCCCCCCCTTCTGTCCCCAATGAATGCTTCATTTGCTGTGCAACTGGGAAGGCCGCTGTCCCTCTCTGATTCCTCGTCTGTCACATGCAGAAGATGGGCTCCAGAGAAACAGAGCAGCATGCATCCAACAGCCTCCATCTGGGCCTCACTGCGTGCCTTCAGCCGGGTGCCAAAATCTCAGACATGGAGATCAGGGACACCGGAATTCAGCCTCAGATCCAAGACACTGCCCCAGCCCCCAGCTGGGCCTGTGCTGCATTCCAGGGTTCAGTGACCCCCTACCAAGTGCCAGGTACCCAGGGCACATGGTCAGCAGGGTCTGCTTCACCCTTAGACGTTGATATGGAGACCCACTGGCTCCTGATGTCCACAGAGCCAGGACAGAGAGGTGCCAGCATCACAGGGGTGACTTGGGACATGGGGCAGCAAGCTTCCTGAAGGGGGGGACATTCCTACATGGAGGGGCACCTCAGCAGAGGTGAAAGGGCAAAGGGCAAAGGACAGAGACCAAAGAGGCCAAAGGTGGGACCGTGTCCCAGAGGTGGAGTCTGAGAGACAGAGGAGGTTGGGTTGGGTGGACAGACAGGTTTGGGAGCCAGATCAGGGGGGCTGCTGGGTAATTTTTCTTTTTTTGTGTGTGGGGCCGGGGTTCGAACTCACGACCTTATACTTGCCAGGCAGGCACTTGTGCCCTGGAGCTATCATCCTGGCCCCTAAGCTGGGTAATCTTAAACAAGGGAATAAGGCTGTGTGTGGTGTGCACATCCACGATCCCAGCACTCAGGAGGCTGAGGCAGGAGGATGGCTAGGACAAGGCCAGACTAGGCTGCATGGAGACCCTGACTCAAAGCCCCCAAATCAGTACACACAAGAACAGTGCCCAGCAGAGAATAAGAAGATGACGTACAGCACCTCCCAAAGAGCACTGGGTTCAAATCCCACCCAGCTGGCCCCACCAGGATGGCCACCTGCAAAGGCTGCTCCCTCAGAGCCTGGTCTCCCCACCCGGAAATGAGAGAACCCATTTCCTGGGCTGCCAAGGGGCTTGGTGATGGAGCCCTGACAAGCCGAGGGGCAGGACGCAAGGGCAGAGGGGCTGCTGTGTTTGTTGAGCACAACCATGGCGCCTCAGGGACACACAGAAAATGGGACAGGCAGGACAGAACAGCAGAGGGACACAGGGGACCCCAGACACCACCGCACAGCCAAAGGGACGGCAGGATGCAGGGCTGTCCCCAGGCTGTCCCCAGGCTGGCCACACAGAGGCAAGCAAGCCTCAAAGGACCACACTGACCCCATCTGCTTTCAGGCCATGCCCATAATCCCAGCATGCAGTAGGCTGAGGCAGGAAGACCACCTGTGAGTTCCAGGCCAGCCTGGGCTGTCTATTGAGACCCCATTTCAAAATTTTAAAAGTATTTGAAACAGAGAAAAAAGTGTAAAACTCCAGTCAGGTGGAGACTGGTGGATCCAGCAGAAACCTCACAAGCAGCAAATCTGTGCTGGGCAGAGGAGGCCAGGCCTCGAGACAGTGCTTGTGTGTTCCTAAGGTACCATAATGCAAAGCGCAGAGTCTGATAATAGCTAGGAATCACTGTGAAAACAAAGAGCCAAGAGCAGCTGACAGGGCGACCTTTCATCACCCGTAAACTTCTAAAGCAAGTGCGATGTGCATCGCCCGCAGCACACCCGGGGCACCTGCACCGCACACGGCAGGGCTTGTGAAGCTGTCTACGCTGCTTAGAGGGAGGCCCTTGTGCAGTTCACAACCTGAGCAACTGTACACCGAGGCCTAGGCTCTCTCTGAAGGACTGTGTCTCACCCCAGGACAGGGTAGGTCACGTCTAAAATTCCACAATTAATGTTGCCTGCATGAATGGCCTAGGAATTCTTGTCCCTAGAGAAAGTGACACCACCTGTGGAGCACATACGAGGAAGAAGGGCGTGGCGATGACGCAGAGCAGCCCGTCCACACCCCTAGAGCCCCTCACGGCAGCACACAGCCTGCGTTCCAGCCGCACCCGACTCACCTTGGAGCATGCTCCTGTAGGCCCCCTCGGTCACCGCGTACACGTGGGGCGGCACCTCGTGGCGCTTCTTGCCCCGGTACATGTCCACGATGGCCTCCGTGTAGATGGGGAGCTGCTTGTAGGGGTTGATGACCACACAGAACAGGCCAGAGTAGGTCTACACCGGGCGAGAGGGAAGGGAGCCTCAGCACTCAGCCCTGCACAGCCGGGCGGGTTGCACACTGCAGACGGTCTGTCTGCACTGAGACGGGGTGGACGGGAAACAGGAAGATGCACCAGGGGAGGGAGAGGGCGAGAGAGGAGAGAAAGGAGAGAGAGGAAAGAGAGAGATAGAGACAGAGAGAGGAGAGAGAGAGAGAGACAGAGACAGAGACAGACAGACAGAGAACGTGGCCTCTGCAGCTGTCAGACGGCATCAGTGATCTCTGTAGCCTCTGACAAACAGAGGGCTGGACCACCCAAGGTGGGTCCAACACCCAAGTTCAGGAAAGCCATGGAGAATGGCACAGGCCAAGGAGTTGCCAGCTCTGGGGGCACAGGAGTGACTGTGACACTCTGCCTTGACGTCGCACAAGGCGTGTGTGGTACTCGTGGTCTCTGGCGGGACAAAGACATCAGGACCAGATCTGTGGTCCCTCAGGACCCTGGAGTCACCTGGGTCCTGCTGAGACCACCCACAGCCCCGCCTTCTCTGCAGACAGAGAGGAGCCGGTGGGCTTCAGCATGCAGGCCAGGCCCTGGGCCTGAGCCGCAGTTTGCTTGCTTTCAGATGTTGGCATCTGTGAGTTATCAGAGACCAGGCTGGACTTGAACTTTCTATCCTCCTGCCTCAGCCTCAGGGCTAGGACTGCAGTGGGCGAGTGGCTGGTCACCTGGCTGGCCTGGCAGCTCCGAGACCGCTGGGGCTCAGGCTTGGGCAGGGTGGGGCCACAGGGATGCCACCCACAGCCAGGGAGGGCCGTGGGCAGCAGTGGTGGCAGGAGCCGTACAACCGGTTTGCTGGGTGTTGCCTGGGACTAGAGAGCCGGGCGCCCTCCAGGGCGGGGTGACCAGGCCGCATTCCCTGGGAGGGTATTTCATTTGGCTGGCGCCGGCCCCTTCTCTAGGCTGGTGGGGAGCCCCCCACACCCCACTCCTGCCAGCCACACCCCATTCCCAGGGCAATACCCAGGATGGAAATTGGAGCTGGCCAGCAAGACCAGGACCAGAAGAGATGGCTGGCGACGCCCCTGTCTTGGGGTATGGTCCCGGAGGCTGGCCCCACACCCACAGGGGCTCTGAAGGCCGCCTGACCCCTCCTTCCTCAGCCAGTAGCCTGACTCCTCCCGGAGACCCAGGAGGCCAGAGCCTCATCACAAAGGCCGGGATCCAGGGAGGCTCTGAGGCTGCAGCCTCTTCCGCCAAGGCACTGCCCCCACTCTGCAGCCCGGGGCTTCCGGAGCAGGCACCAGCTGGGCATAACTCTGCATCCGAGGTCTGCTCCCTGCCTGCCTCATTCTCCCCACCTGCCCCCGTCCCACCTTGTGCATTTTAGTGAGGGGACTGAGACCCTCAACACTTGAAGGTCAAACAGGTTCCCAGCTGCAGAAACGGGGTGTCTGGAGCCCCGGGTACCCCACTTCCCTTGGAGTGACACTGATTTCCCTACCACCAGTTATCAGTCCACAAACATGTATTAGACATGGGTCCTGAGACAGGCTGGGCTGAGCCAGAGTCGCACTCTGACACTGTGCAGCTGACCTTTCTGAGTCCGCTGTCCTCATCTTTGGGGACAGGAGCAGTGCTTCCTAAATGATGGTGTCCTAGTACAGTGGCCAGGACCCACAGGCTGGTGTTTAGCAAAACAACCCAGGTTCCAACTCAGTGAGCCAGTTCTTGTCAGAGGTTGTCTTCTCTCTCTCTCTCTCTCTCTCTCTCTCCTTTTTTTTCCGAGACAGGGTCTTGCTACTTAGTTCAGGCTGACTTTGAACTTACTACATAGCCCAGACTGGCCTCAAACTCCTGGTGATCCTTCTGTCTCAGCCTCCTGAGTGCTGTGATCACAGGTGTCCCCTGGCCCCTTTTGCCACTACCTGTCCCTTTCTGAAGCTCTGATGCTTCACTCCCACAACTGCGGCCGAGGACAGCAGACGCCTCACATGGTGGCTGGGAGGGCACAGAGGATTTCTTTAACCAGACTTGGTGGTGTGTGCCTGTGATCCCAGCACTCTGGGACGCTGAGAGAGGAGGCCTGAAAATTGAGTCTTGGGTTGGGAAGATAGCTCAGCAGAATAAGCAACTGCCTGGTAAGCGCAAGGACCTGAGTTCAATCTCTAGTGCCGGGGGGGGGAAAAATTAAGAAAATTAAGGGTCTTAACTGGATAACTTAGGGATTAGAAAATGTCTCAATAAAAAAGAGCTGGGCAGGGCTGGTGGTATAGCTCAGCGGATTAAGTCCTTGCTTAGGGAAGCTCAGGGGCCAGGGTTCAGTTCCTGGCCCCGCCTGCCGTGTCTGCCGGGCTCTTGCTCTCAAGTGCGCTGAGCTGGTGATTGAGACGGGAAGTGGTGGCGCATACCCATAATCCTAGCACTCGGGAGGTACAAGCAGGAGGATCACTGTGAGTCAGTAGTGACACCCTGTACAAAAAAAAAAAAAAAAAGGGCTGGGGACGTAGCTCAGTATGAAGGTCCTGGGTTCAGTCCCCACCATGGACAAAGCAAACAGCAGGCAATGGTATGCACGTGTTCAGGGTGTCACCCCCCTGCCCCCAGGCTTTGCTGGGGCCCAGGACAGTGGATGGGGCAGAGGCATGAGAGGCTGCACGGGCCCACAGAGAGTGCCCAGCCCTGTCGACAGCCTCGATCCAGACCCACATCACGGCCACAGGTACACCGAGGGCCCAAGCGAGGCTGCTCAGGTCAGAGCCTCGGGCTGTGTCCTCCGTCAGTCAGTCACCTCCACAGGGCATCAGCAGCCGCACTGTTGGGAGCAGGGCTGGGCCCCCTGCTGGGCGCCCTCCAGGGTGAGGCCTTGTGATTCCCTGGCCACTTGACATTCTTGCGACAGATGGGACCAACAATCCCAGGCTGGGCAGAGCTGAGGACAGGCACACTTCGGACCGTGTCCCGCACAGGGTAAGTGTTCGATAAATATTTGCCAGCTGCCCGTTCTGCCCGGTTTGCACCGCTGTGGCTGACATTCCTGCCCATCTCTCTAATCCTGTTTGTTCTGTTCATGGCGTTTATCACCGTTGGTGCCCACAAGAGCCACCCTGGAAGCTTATTAAAGAAAGGAAAAAACTAATGCCTGTGCCACACCCCTGTGAAAATGACTCCAGGCAGGTGTGGCATCTCTGAAGAATGCTCCAGGTGGGTCAGCAGAAGCCTGTGCAGTGTAAAGGTGCTGCTGTGACAGGCAGAGGCAGCGGCCAACTGGTCGACCTCATAGCCTCCGTCCCATCCTGTTACTCCTAAGGTGGCACCAGGAGGCCTCAGGTGACCCAGTTCAAGATGCTTGACACAGCCGGGCCTGGTGGTGCACACCTGTAATCCCAGCACTTGGCAGGTTGAGGCAAGAGGATCAGTGCGAGTTCGAGACCACCTTGGGCTACAAAAGTGAGCTCCAGGCCAGCCTGAACCGCACAGCGAGACCCTGTCTCAAAAAGACAAAACAAGAAACTCGACGGGTCTGTGCCTGTTTCCCTATCTGTAGAATGGAGACCACGCGCTTTATAACTGTGAAAACGTATTAAGATCATGTATTGGTGAGGATACCGAGAATCAAACTCAAAACCTCATGCTTGCCAGGCAGGCTCTGCGCCACTGAGCTGTATCCCCGCTTCATAGAGAAAATGTGGTTTTTTTTTTTTTTTTTTTTTGTCTTTTTGAGACAGGGTCTCACTATGCAGTTGAGGCTGGTCCTGAGCTCACTTTTGTAGCCCAGGCTGGTCTCGAACTCGCACCGATCCTCCTGCCTCAGCCTCCCGAGTGCTGGGATTACAGGCGTGAGCCACCACACCCAGCCAATAATGTGGTTTTTTTTTTTAAGAATTTTTTTATTTTATTTTTTTTCTTGTTTCAAAACTTTTGTTTGTTTATTTTTATGGCCCACTCAGCCTGCCCTGAGGGCAGGGCTGGCGCAGCATGTGGTGCCAGGGATCAAACCGAGGTACCTGCAGCTGCCTAAGCTTTTCCTAAGCAGGCGCTTTAGACCACTGAGCCATCCTGCCGAGCCCAACAATGTGTTTTTAAAAGGTTAGAAGCCAGGCACAGTGGTGCACACCTGTAATTCCAGCTCTCAGGAAGCTGAGACAGGAAGATCACAGTGAGTCTGAAGCTAGCATGGGTTACAGGGTAGTTCAAGGCCAGCCTAAACTACATAGCAAGACCCTGTCTCAATAATAAACAAATGCATACATGCATAGGTAAAATAAAGGGCCTAGAAGAATACTTCATAGATGCTTAATCAACACTAATCTTTATAGTGTTTTGCTCACTGCAGTCTTTAGCATTAGTTATCTCTTATGTAAAATGAGGGTAAATAACAGACTCTGCCCTGCCTAAGGGAGAGTAAATGAGCTGGCGGAGTTCAGAGTCTTCTGTTCTCACGGGTTCCCTCAGTTAACTGGGCATGGTGATGCCCACCTGTAATCCCAGCACTCTGGGAGGCTGAAGCAGGAGGATTCCACAGTTGAGTCTAGCCAGGATAATGGGTGACTTAGTGAGACCCTGTCTCAAAACTTAGAACTTCAGAAAACATCTGGGGATGCAGCTCAGTACAAAGGCCCTGGGTTCAATTCTCAGCGCTAGACAGGTACTAAAGGTCTCAAGGCAGGGCAGGGACATCCCACCCCCACTTAGGGGTCACTCACGTAGATGAGGCCCGAGTAGTAGCGCTCGCGGAGGTTGTGCAGCACCGAGGCCTCGTTCAGGCAGGTGAGCTCCGCCATGTCCTCGGCCTTGCTGAACTTGGGTGGGTTCATGCGCTGGATCTGGTCCCGCGGCAGCCGCAGGCGCCGCCCGCTTTCGGCCAGCTCCACCTCAGCCTCCTCTTCGCCCTCATCGCGCAGTGCGGCCGCCTCAAACCCGTGCAGCTCCGACGGCACCCACACCAGCCGACGCGCCGTCCACTCCACTTGCGGGGTACCTGCACCCACACCTGCACCTGGGGAGCGCGGTGCATACAGGAAGGACTGGGCAGCCTCAGGGACAGGGCCGGGCCTGGGGGGCGCTTTGCGCCTGGACACCGACAGAGTTGCGGCTGCCATGGTCTGTGGGGAGAGAAGAGGGTGACGTCAGCGCTCCGGGAGGCCGAGGCAGGAGGATCGCAAGTTCACACCCTCCACTAAGAAGGAAGACAGACTTCCAGACAGTGTTATTTTTTATATGTGATGACATGCTAAAATGTCACTGTTTGTATCGCTACCTATCTACCTGGTAGTATTAGCGCTGCAGACCAAGCCCTGCACTATTGCGCTGAGCTACATCTTGAGCTATCTATCTATCTATCTATCTATTCATTCATTCATTTTATACATCAAAACAGGATCATGCTAAATGACTATGTTGTCCTGGCCGGGTTCGAAATTGTGATTCTCCTGCCTCATACTCCCAGTGTGCTGGTATTACTAAGCTTTATGTTTTTGTTTTTATTTATTTTTTAAAAAAATGATTAATAGGGGTCCGGCAGGATGGCTTAGTGGTCTAAAGCGCCTGCTTAGGAAAGCTTGGGCGGCTGCAGGGACCGCAGTTCTATCCCAGGCACCACATGCTGCGCCAGCCCTGCCCTCAGGGCAGGCTGAGCCGGCCATAAAAATAAATAAATAAATAAACAAACAAGAGTTCTGAAACAAGAAAAAAAATAAATCTTAATAAAATGCGATTAATAGAATATTTTAAATTACACATCTGGCTTGCATTGTGTTTATACTGGACAGCGCTGATCTAATTCCAAGAGACAGATAAAAAGGCAGATAAGTAAATTATATAGTACATGGAGTGAAGATAACCGCAGGGACAGCCATACAGCAGGGAACACGGGTGTTAAGACTGGGGTGCTGAAGTTCCAATGGGGTGTCCAGGGAAGGCATCTCCAATGAAGCTCTTTTAGAGAGAGACCGGCAAAATAAAAATAAAATAAAATAAAAAAGAGAACAGAGTGAAGGGAAGGGGAGAGGAAAGTAGCCTAGGCAGCACAAATGCCCTGCGGCAGGGCTGTGCCAGGAGGGCTGGGGCACTGAGGAGGGGCCTGGCTGGAGGGGAAGCGGGCGGAGATGAGATAGAAGAGGCCGGGTGGCCCACGCCTGTCATTCTAGCACCCAGGAGGCTGAGGCAGGATTGCTACATAGTGAGTTCAAAGCCAGGTTGAACTACACGGTGAGACCCTCTATCAGAGAAAGCAAAGCACAAAAGCAAAACGCACCCTTGTGTCTTAACTCAGTGCGAGCCCCAGGAAGCAAATGATCTGATTTTTGTCATCGGATTCCCTGGCTACCCTGGGTCCTGTCTGCCTGCACCTGCTGCCTGGGTTAATGCCTCCTTCCCGACACCCACATGCTTCCATTTCTCCGGCTGCCAGAAGCCTCTCCCGTGCCAGGCTCTGCCCAGGTGGGCGGAAGGAGGCCTGGAGCTCCGGGATGAAACGTTTGGCGGGGTGGGGGCCCTGGCTCCCCGAGTCCTGGGCTGACCAGGCTTGTCTCAGTCCACCCACTCCGAGTGGTGAGCAGCCTACCCTGGGGTGCACTGGGCCCCTCCCTGCCCTCCAGGGGGACAGTTGACAGCAGTGCCCAGAATTGGCCCCCAAGTGCGCGCTTGGCTCCCTCTTCCAGTGCAATCCTCACTTCCTCCTGGTCCCTGTGCTCTTGGGAAATCCCTCTGCGTTTCTCCGATTCCCCAGCTCGCTCAGGCCCCTGGGGTGGCCATGATGTACCCGGAGCCAGCTTCACCGAGGGACTTTACCCCCCACTCGCCCCACCCACTTCCTCTCCCACGCTCGGCCTTTGACCGGGAAGGTTTGAGAGTTTTTGCAACAGCCCAGCCCTAAGCCTGCCTTCCCCGAGCCCCGAGTTCAGGTTCCCAGGACGGTGCTCCCTACCACACAGGAGCCCAGGACCCCAGAGTCAGAGGTCCCAGCCCGCCCTAATTGGGTCTGAACGCAAGGACAGGCTGGCGGTGCCACCCTCCTCAGACCTGGGGCCTCAGCTCACAGCAGCCCCGTGACAAGTGGGTGCGGGGTGGGGGGGCCCAGGCCTGACAGCAGCTTTGACAGACTGGAGGTGCCTTCAGGCCTGGCTGGGAACTGCAGGTCCCAGGGCCACCCCGCCCGCCTCAGGGAGCAGGAACAGCTCTGCCAGGGCTCATTATGGTCACCAAGGCAGGGGATAGCACCTGTCCTGGGAGGGGCAGCGACTGGAGGCCAAGAGAAAGGAGCTCGGGAGCTGCCCTGGGGCAGGGGTTTCGCTGCCGGCTCTAAGCTCTGACCTCAGCAGTGTCAGACCAGGAGTCCAGGCCTGGCCCTCCTTCCTCCTCACTCAGACAGAAACCCACACACCCAGCCTCCTCCCTCAGACTTGGGGTTTGCCTCCAGCCTCCTCCCTCAGTCCTGGGATCAGCACCCCAGACCTTGAACCCTGACCCAACCCCTTTCTTTCCCAAAAACCGGGGAGTCCAGGCCAGCAGCACAGATCTTACTCAGACCTGGGGTACCTGTACCCAGCCCTCTCTGGAATCTAGGAGTGGAAAATCCCATCTCGCCCATACCCTAGAGCCTGTGTTGTGGGCCCCTCACCCTGCGGATCTTGAGGCTACCTGAGGTGCAAGCCGGAGCGGGTAGCCGAGGAGGGGGCACGGGGATCCCCGTCCTCTTCGGGCTCAGGTGCGGCTCCTCCGCGGTCCAGCGCGGGGCGGGGCCACGTCGCGTAGCGGGGCGGGAGTCGGGCTCTGATGTCACCCACACCTGCAGCCCGGGAGGGGGCGGGTCTTAGAGCTGCAGGGCCCTGGACAGAGACCAGGGAGGGGAGGGCACCCAGTGGCCAGGTGAGCGGCGGCGCCAGGGGCTCCTCCTCCACCGCCAAATGTCAGCGTCCTTGTCGCAGAGGCCTGAGGACGCCCCGGGTTCGAACCTCTGCCTGGAAACCGTGGCCCAGGAATTAAAACGACGTGCAAAAGGGCTCGGGCCAGGGCCTGATCATTTATTCTCTGGGCCTCAGTTTCCCAACTCTGGAAGGACAGCACAATCCACAGAGCACCGGAGAAGATGACAGAAAGTCATTCCGGCTGCCTGATTTCAGGCTCATAAGTGACATGAGGACGGAGTGCTACGAGATAGGGATGACCAGAACCTGCTTGTCTCTAACGGGGAAACTGAGGCACAGAAGGTCAAAAAAGCTGCTTGAGGTCACCCGGTAAAAGCTAGGACTCAAGCGCGGATCGTTGCTTGTCACCCTAAAGGATGGGGGGGTTTGGGGATAACATGTCATAAGTGGGTCCCCCAAAATGTCACCTTACTCCCACCAGCTGGTACCTGTGAAACAGCTCTCCAGTCTACGCCACCCGGGCCACTCCCTTCCTCAGGGACCTACTAAAGGCTTGGTCTCTAAGTGTTATATGGGCCACTTTATGCTATCACTCCTGCCTCTGTCCAGTCTGATTGCTCCTCCCTGTGAAATGGGTAAAATATAATCCAATTCTACTTTATAGGATAAAAGAAGGAAGTGATTTTTTTTTTTTTTTTTTTTTTTTTGTGGGACTGGGGTTCAAACTCACGACCTTGCACTTGCCCAGCAGGCACTTGTGCCTCGGAGCTATCTCCCCAGCTCCCTGGAAGTGATTTTTAGTTATAAAAATAAAATATAAATATAAAAAGAGGGGCAGGGGAGAAAGCTCTGTGGTACAAGTGCCTGCCTGGCAAGTACAAGGTCATGAGTTTGAACCCCAGTCCTGCAAAATAAATAAATAAATAAAATTTAAAATGAAATAAATATTTAAAAAAAGGATGTTGGACATGGTGGCACAAGCTTGTAATTCCAGCCCCTGCAAAGCTGAGGCAGGAGGATCTCTGTGAGTTTGAGGCCAGCCTGGGGTACATAGTGAGACCCAGTTGCAAAAAACTTTAAAAAAAAAAAAAGAAAAGAAAAGAAAAGAAAAAGCCTCCAAGTACATCGGAGGTGTTCAGCTATGTTCCCTCTCCATTCTATCTCTGCCAGTCACGACCCCTTCTGGTGACCCTTGGTTTTCATTCGGGAGAGGAGAGACACTGTCATCCTGGGGGAGGGGGCCTGCAGGCCATGACTCAGATATTAAACTGTCTAAGTCCCGAAGACAGCCTCAGTTTCCTTTTCTGCAGAACAGTCCCAGGGACGTCTGCGGGACCCCGACCCGGCCTCGCACGCAGTAGAAACTCGGGGTGGGGGGCGCCCAGCCACCCAATCTTCCCGCCCTGCGGCCATCCCTCTGTGCGCTCAAGGTGAGTGTTCGCGTCACCGCCCCTCTCCCGTAGCTCGTGCCCGGCCCCGAGGCCCTGATCGCCACCCCCAGACTCGGGCCTCCCAGAGGCTGGTCTGCCGCTGCGGACCCCGGCGGGGGTGCCGGCCCCGGGCACTCACCGGCGTCCAGGGCTGTCCTGAGGCTTCGGCCTGGGGAGAAAGAGGGGCGGGCCTGCGCCACAGCCCCGCCCCCACGAGCACACCGGGGACCAATCGGTGCTTGCTGCGGCAAGCTACGGCCCCGCCCATGGGGGCAACGGCCGCCAATCAAGAAGAGCGGCTGGTAGGCTGCACCAATCAGAAGTTGCCGAAGGATGCCAGCCGTGGGAAAAGAACCTAGCCGGAGAGCCGAGGCCGGCTGCTCGGTGGTGGGTGGGACCCCGGGGTCTGATGAACATTAAAGGTGACCAATGGACAGGCGCGGGGAGCGGGCGGGAGCGGGCTGGAGCAGGCGGCCCACCCGGACCGGGTGAATGAGCTGCTTTGTGTGCTGAGGATGAATGGGGCCCTTTGTGAGTGCCCATGGGGGGGGGGTGGCGAGGCTGGAGGCCGGAATGCTTGGGTCCCCAGGGAGCCGGCGGCAAGAGAGACAGGCGAGGGAATTCACTTTTGTCGAACGCCAACTGCGAGTCGGGCACTGTCCGCAGCTCTCTTCCCGCAGGGAGCCGAGGGCTGCGATACCATCAGTAATAACGATCATTTATGGATCGCCTGATGTTTGCCAGCTGCAATGGAAAGCGCGTTACCTACATGATTTCATTTAATTCTTGCAACGAACGCGTTGCAGTCGGTGCCATTAAGATCATCTTGCAGATGAGGTAAACCCAAGCTGAGAGGACGGCGCTAATTGCCGAAAGTCTCAGAGCCGGCATGCTGCAGGGCAGGGGTGGGGCGTCTGCCAAACCGACTCCAGAATTGGTGCCTTTAATCACCATGCTTCAGCCAAACGTGGGGTAATGGTTCCCAAGTCACAGATGGGAAAACAGGCTCAGGGGTGGAGCAGGAGACATCCTAAGGTCACAGGGAAGAGGCTGCTCAGACCCCCAGGTGGCTGTGTGGGCCTGGCCATTCCTGAGATCGCTGATTTATTTCTGAATCTATCAAACTGGGCGGATGACCTTTACAACAGTCTCCCTCCTCACTCTCTCTGCTAGGCCCTGCTTTGTTTTCCTCAGGACACTGGTAGTGTAGTGTTCTTTATGTATCAGGTCTCCCCACTAGAATATAAGTCCCAGGAAGACAAAGATCTTTGTTCAAGCATCCACTCCCAGTGCCTCTGGCACTACCCACTTCTTTGCAAATTCTGTGTGTACAGGAATCAGGAAAGAGTGTGAACTGGGACACAGAAGAATTCCGAATAGAAAAGGCAGTTCTGGAATCTAAGCATAATCTGCCTGGTTACCAGTGACGCCACCAACCCCGGGTGCACTAAATCTACCTGGCAACTAGTGATGTCATTCTTCCCACCAAGTGTCTAAACTTGCCTGGTAACCAGAGGCAGCATTTACTCGGCTCAACCTATGAGAAAACCGGTCACGTTACTGCTTCCTTTTGCTGAGGGTTTTCTGAGATTTGCATGCTGCTCTCGGCATTTGAATAGTCACCAGTATTTATTGAGCACTTACACAGAGCCCTAAGCCCTTTATCTGTAATCAGTCTCACAGTCCTCCCCAAAACTGTCACTGGGGAGCACTGTCATCAGACCCCCTTTGCAAGCAATGACAACTGAGGCACCTCTGTGCACGCTGGCACACTTCCGGATCTGAACTAATGTTGTGTGATTTCAGATCACTAAGCCAAACCACACGAGAGGCTGAGACTCAGAGCACCAAGGCCCAGGTTGATGCTGAGTCTGCTCCTGAGCCCCCAGCAGCCCTGGGACGGATCCCAGAGGGAGAATCCGGTGGTGACCCCATTCAGGTGTGAGCAGTCAGCACTGCTCTAAGTCCCTGGGGGTCCTGAGTCTTCACCTAAGCTGCCGTCTAGGGAAAACTCAGAGCCTGGGCAGCTGGAACGGAAGGACAGGTGTGTGTGTGTGTGTGTGTGTGTGTGTGTGTGTGAGAGAGAGAGAGAGAGAGAGAGAGAGAGAGAGAGAGAGAGAGAGAGAATGGGGCTGCTGTGTGGAGAGCCTGGAAAATAGTTTTTGTTACTTTTTGGCAGGGTTTTCCTAAGTTGCTAAGTGACCTGGGCTGGGTTTGCGCTTAAGATCTAAATGCCTAAGGGCCAGTCAGATAGCTCTGTGGACTAAAGTGCCTGCTTAGGCAGGTGCAGGTACAGGCTGTGATCCCCAGCGTGCTGACCCCGCAGGTGACTGAGACTGGGTGGTGTGGCGGGTACCTGGAATCGCAGCGCTTGGGAGGCCCAAAGCAGGAGGATCACTACACATCTGATCTGTGTAGTGAACCCCTGTGTACCCTGCACTAAGAATAAAATAAAAGAACAACAAAAAGCAAAGGCCTCAGCCTCCTGAGTGCTGTGATTATAAATGTGCACCACCATGCCTGGCTGGAATTGTTCAAGAAAGATGAATTGGGGGAGCAGCTTCTGTGCATGGCTGGGGGACAGGACTCAGAGTCTTCACACAGGAAAGGAAGGTGCTGGCTCTTGCCGTGGGTCCTGATTATCCTTCTGCCTGGGCGTTTTCCCTCTGGCAAAGACACAAATGTGCCAACGTTTTATTTTTGGTCACTGGGCTGTTGTTTTTGCACACGTGACTTGGAGCTAGAACTGGCCAGGAGACAAGAGCACACTGGTGACCTCATGTGGGTCACGGTGAGTGACAGGCACAGTTCTGCCACAACCAATACCGGCTCAGTGTCCACTGTGAGCCAGGCGTTGCTCTGTCAAGGGGAGGAGAGACCGCTTCTGCTGCCCCTGCACTACTCTGCCTCTGCCTGCGCGGTGTGCCAGTAGCCAAAAACAAGGGGTGAAGGATGAGCAAGGTCTGTGCCAATAAAACTTTATTGGCACTAACAGGGACAGCGTGGCCCTTGGGCTGCAGGGCTTGGACTCTGGGACTGAGAAGAGGGCAGGCTCTCACCAAATCCAGATGGTGATTCACCTGTTCAGCGGGCTGTGGGAACAAGTTTGCCCCCAAGTCAGAGCTGCACCTCCCTTGCTCTGAATCTAAGGATCCCGCTCTGGCTCTGGCCATGCTCCGCACCAAAGCAGAGGCCTCTCCATGGCCCGCGTGTCCTCGTGTGCGCATCTTCCAGCCCCCTCTGTCCCTGCTCCCACCCTGTCACAGTGCTCCAGCCACAGCAGCCTGGTGGCTCCCTCCTGCCACGGGGCCTTTGCATGGCCCTCTTCCTGGCTCTCTTCTCCTGATCCTCCTTTCTGTGCAGTTTCAGGGAGGCCTTCCCTCAGCCCCCACTCCTCCCCTGGGCGCTGATCCTCCACCCTGCTCTGCGCCTTCTCACTGCAGAACTGTGAATCCTCCCAGCTCCTAGAGAGTCGTGGGCCATTTTTATTATGTACATTGATGCTCTCATGAGAAAGGAAGCTCCAGGGGGCTGTGATGCATGTCTGTCTGGTGCAGTGAATGAATGTGTTGTGCGGTGGACGCTGACCACAGGATGACAGGGTACAGGTCAGCCAGGCCAAGTGCTGAGAGGAAAACAGCAGAGGGCAGGAGGGACAGGCAGCAGCATGTGGCTGTAGGAGGACATGGGAGCCGGGTGTGGCGGTGCCTGCGCATAATGTCGGCACCTGGGAGGCTGAGGCAGGAGGATTTCTAGGAGTTTAGAACAAACCGGACAATACAATGAGACCTCATTTCAAATGTTAAAAAAAAAAAAAAGCTATAAAAATGTAAAGAAAAAGAGGGAAGTCAGGGAAGGCTCTTTGAAGACGTGACCTTGGCGTGGATCCGTATGCTATGGTGGGTGGCATGAGGAAAGGACACGGACAGTCAGTGCTGATGAATAGATGAATGAGTGGGCAGGCACGTGACCAGCAGGGTCAATGAATAAATGGGGGAGGGGATAAACAGCTGGAGGAACCAGGGGGCCTGGGACCATCCGAATGGATAAATGAGTGAGTGGGTGACCAGAAGGTGTACACGGCGAGTAGACACTGCAGTGGGCAGGTGTGTGGGGCAATCAATTAATGCCTGAATCATGGCCAGATGGACACACAGGCATACAGATGGGCTGGTGGGCTGGTGAGCATACCGACGCACCATGGTGGATGGAAGGAGGTTGAAAGGATGGGTGGGTGGATGGACATACAGGTTCACAGTGGTGGATGAAGAGAGGGATGGGTGGAGGGAGGGAG
>PVJA010035600.1:0-21728 GCA_004027025.1 Myocastor coypus | reverse complement strand
TGAGGGATAGTGAGCTCTGTGGACTGAGGGATGGTGAGCACTGTGGACTGGGGGATGGTAAGCACTGTGGACTGAGGGATGGTAAGCACTGTGGACTGAGCACTGTGGACTAAGGGATGGTGAGCTCTGTGGACTGAGGGATGGTGAGCACTGTGGACTGAGGGATGGTAAGCACTGTGGACTGAGGGATGGTAAGCACTGTGGACTGAGCACTGTGGACTGAGGGATGGTGAGCTCTGTGGACTGAGGGATGGTGAGCTCTGTGGATTGAGGGATGGTGAGCTCTGTGGACTGAGGGATGGTAAGCACTGTGGACTTAGGGAAGGTGGGCACTGTGGACTGAGGGATGGTGAGCTCTGTGGACTGAGGGATGGTGAGCACTGTGGACTGATCATGACTCCCATTTCATATGTTGATCCCTGCCCTCTCCTCTTACAGCTTGCATCTAGATGTCTTGTTAAAACCTCAGGAGATCCCAGGAGGGAGTTTTGGGGAGATGTCTCGATCATGAGAGTGCGATGCTGGGTTAGGGTGTGTGATGCTGGGATCAAGGGTGTATGATAACTCCATTTGGTTAGCATGGTTCTGGGGCTGGATAATGGACAGCCTGCCCTGGACTTGGTTGGCACCAACCATCCAGGTTTGTACCCTGGATAAATTATAAAGGGCGACAAAGCAGGGACGTGTGCTGCTGGCTGCCTTCTGTCCGCCCTGCCATGGACTGTTTCTCTGCTGCAATGCAGCCCTGCCTCAGAGCCAGCTCACCATGGACCAAAGCTTGTACAGACTGTGGGTTGAAATAAAGCTTCCATACTTTAACTTGTGGGTATCAAGTATTTGTCCCAGCAGTGGGAAAAACAGGTCAGATACCCTCAATGAGGCTGTGTCTGCAAAAATAGGGGTTTTAAGGGGCAAGTAAGGTGAAAGGAGGCATAGGCAGGGCCCCAATCTGACAGGATTAATGTACTTAAAATAGACACCAGAGAGTCCCTTGAACCCAGTGAGGAGGTGGTCATCTACAAGCCAGAAGACTCCCCTCACCAGGAGCCAGATTGGTCAACACCCGGATTGCAGAATTTTGGCCTTTGCAACCCTGGGAACAATCTCTTGCTGAAGGCCTCCATCCCATAATATTTTGTAACAGCAGACAGAGCTCATGCAGATTTTGGTACTGGGGAGGGAGGGCTCTTGTGTCAAGTACCTAAAACTATGGCATGGTTTTGGAACTGGGTGATGGGTATAGAACGGAAGTTTTGAACTGCAATTTAGAAAAGTCTAGATTTGCAGGACTAGAATATTAGGAGAAATATGAACAATAAAGACCATTCTGGTGAGGTATTGGATGGAAATAAGGACCAGAAATTGGAAATGGAAAACGATTTTTATTATAAAGTGGCCATGAGCTGGGGTTTATTGAGCTCTCAAGTTTGATGGAAGGTGGGACTTGTGAATGATGAAACAGCACATTTAGTTGAGTGGTTCTAAGCAAAGCGTTGATGAAATGGTATGGTTCTTCTCCTTGTAGCTGAAGAGAGATGAAGTGATGAAGGAATGGATAGGCAAGGAGAAAGCAAAGTTTAGGATTTAGAAATTGCTCAGGCATCCGTATAATCGAGCATGAGGCGGTGTCCTGGAGGAAACATTCAATAATCACACTATAGAGAGGGTACCATGATACAACCTCATCATCGCCATGGAAGTCAGGAATAGAGACGGCATCATACCAGCAGAGGTGCTGCCAGTTTGAACCAAGGAGGGCAGAGAACATGGGACAGAATGAAAAATGCCTGTAATGAAGAAAACCTGTCAGACTTCCTGGACTCCACGGGATGTGGCCATAGAGCTGCTTGCCGGTGCACCTATGTCACTCATCAGGCAAAGGGAGGAATCCCTGACATGATTAAAATAGCGTTAGTGTTTTCCACCCTTCACAGACCCAGGGGAAGGTGGCTTCCTCCTTGGTTTCAAGGGGAAGAACCCTGACTAAGAGCCAAACGAGCCAGGGCTGCCCCTACAGAGGTGTGGGGTGATTGCTTTGCATGAGTGGGCCTGGGACATGGGATGTTGAGCCCGGGATTGCTCTTGAATTTGCCTGGCCAGGTTTCACTTGCCTGAACCCTTTCCCTCTCTTTCTTCTTAGCTGTTTCTCCCTAAATCTATCTTAAGCCTGTTCTACCATTGTATTTTGGAAGCGCATAATATTTTTGGTTTCACAGATTAACAGCGGGAGGGAAATTCTGCTTCAGGATAAACTGTACCCAAGGACCCATGCTTATCTTATCATCTTATTTATTTATTGTACTCATTTTTAAAAATCTATCTATCTAATGTTATTTGTCACTTACACTTCAATAAAGCTGAGGAAAACAAAACTCCTCTCACTGTTCGAAGGAGTAGAAACTGGAATAATGATGTTGGAAACTAGTCTGGAATTCCAGCCCAGAGTGAAGAGCACAAATATCCTAAGACCCAGCCATCCACCTTGTACATGGAGCCCTGGGAAGTGTCATGTGGTACAGCACTGGTAGATGTGCAGAAGAACGCTCCTAGCAGCCTTTTACATAAGGGCCCAGAGCTGGAAGCAGTTCAAACGTTTGCCCACAGTGAGGTGGATAAGGGCACTGTTGTTGTACACAGGAATACCAAACAATGGAAGGGAACAAGCCACTGCTACCGGCATCAACACAGCTGAGCCTTGCAATCACAATGTGGACAAAAGTAAACAAGTGAAGGACAACAGGCAGCCATCCCTTTGTGTCCTCTGGGGAGTGGTCTCTGTACTCCCCTTAGATGCGGAGATCTACAAATACTCAAGTCCATTGTAGAAATGGTATGCTAATTGCACAGAAGCCAGGCACATCCAGCCCTATGTGTTTAAGTCACCTCTCAGGTACTTGTAATACTACCTAGTATAATACAAGTGCTACGCAAATTGGTGTTTCACTTTACTGTTTAGGGAATGATGCTGAAGAGAAATATCTGTGTTGAGTATGGATGCAATGGTTTTATAAGTATCTTGGATCTGTGGTTGGGTGAGTCCCTGTGGTTGGATGTGGAAGCCCTGGCTATAGAAGGTGGACTGTACATATTCTTCTATCATCTATCTATCCATCTATCTATCTATCTATCTATCTATCTATCTATCTATCTTTGCCAAAATCAAGACACATATTCATATGATTGTAATTCTTAAGGTAGACTGAGTAGACAATAAATATTTAAAGATTTAAATTTTCTGAATTTAGTTGAAATTATAGTACCACATTTCTAAGAAAAATGAACCCTTTGCACAAGAAATATAAATAAAATGATACCAAGATACAAAAGAATGAAATTATCCAAAACAAACTGTAAAGAAAAAAATCATTAAAACATATACATGGAAAAATATTAGCTATGGAAGAACAAAGTTAAATAGCATCTTATCCTATATTAGAAAAAAAAGAGCAAGTGGGTAAGAAGCTAGACTAATTAATTCAAAGGACTGAACAAAAAGATCTATCCTCATTGAATTTTATACATAGCAAACATACCTTTGAAAACCAAGAGTGAATTATTCTCTAGTTATACAGACTGGAAATATTCTAATACCTCCAGATGTAGTATATAGAAAATAACAAAGACCGTAATCCAGAAGGTGAGAGAAGTTGCTGTGTGGTCGTGGGCAAAGAATAAAGAGCACTCAGAATGGTAGTTATGCAGGATGACATAAAATATAATTATATTAGACAAGCCCGTTTAAAAGGTCGTTGAAAATTTCCACAAACAGTATCAATATATACCATCTATACATATATACATACATACATATATATATATATATATATATATATATATATATATATATATTCTGACATAAGTTAATAAATAAAGTTAATAGAAAACAGAATTGTACTTTTTAAAGTTCCTATTACTAGGAGCAAATATCATATGTCTTGTAAGTAGATTGCAAGTCAAAGATACAGCATAAACCACAAAATAAAAATAAAAATTAAACAATATTTTTGTTACTTTTAATAAGAAATAACAATATGATAGTTTCAAAACACGTTAGTAGCCAGGTGTGGTGGCTCACACCTGTAATCTCAGCACTTGGGAGGCTGAGGCAGGAGGATCGGTGTGAGTTCGAGACCAGCCTGGGCTACAAAAGTGAGCTCAAGGCCAGTTTGAACTGTATAATGAGACGCTGTCTCAAAACAAAAACAAAAACAAACAAACAACAAAAAACACGTGAGTAGTACATTCGCAATAATTGACACATTGCATATTGTTGTCCTCATAATAGTTATACAGAGCACAGGGTGTAGGTGTGATAAATTTTCTGATCGATATTGGTAAAGAAGGAAAAGAAAATTTCTTCTCTTTGAACTGTGAGGAAGTAGTTATATACATAGTCCAATATTATATAGTTGCATTGGGTTACTGGTGAAATTGGCAATGTTGGAAGCTGTTGATTTAAGCCTCTTACAGGTCATCATACTAATCTAGCTCTGCGTTTTATGCCTCATAATTAAGCTTTGCTGCTGGGTGATCAAGGGCAAGTTAAAGCAAGACCTGTATAACAAAATATTCATCTTTTGTAGCTTCCAAGGTCAAATCTCCTCAGGATTAACTTTGGAACCATGTACAGTGCTTTGTAGAACTTTTGTCAGTGTCAGCCATCAGGATGCGTCATGGCCATTGCTTGACCAGTGCTTTCTGTGAAAGACTGAGAGAATATTTTTTCTCTAGGTGATTCTCCTTAGACACACTATACTTCATTTATCCCTTTCCTCTGAGGTCCCATAATCTCCTTGACCAGAAAATTTGGGACACCACTGAGTTATGGGATGTTATAGCGTAGGTTCTCTTATGTCCTGAGTCCTTACTTACCTTGAAGGGCTAGGGCCAAAATATTGGCTATCCTCATTGCCTTTCTTTTTCTCCAATTTTTTATCCATTAACTTACAGTCTCAACTCTCCAGCAGAGAAGCTTCGTGATACTATTACTCTATAACATAGGTAATTGATCTTAACATCACTGTCTTTCTGAATATCAGACATCTTAGACTTAGCTTGAAACTGATATTTTCCATCGATCATTGATATTCTAATAAATCTCTATAGAATGCGATAAAAGCAGTTACACATTTTTACACAGACATTTAGAAATCCAAGGATGTATAAAATTATAGCTGTTAAACTTATAGCATTTTGCCTAGTTTCTTACTCACAATCAACACCTTTTTTGTTTTTGTTTTTGATTTTTTGCTCGTCAATCATTTACTTCAGGGAGAGTATAGCAGTAACTGAGTTAACATTAGAAGCAGTATACATCTAAAAGACCAGAATGACAGACATTCCAAGCCCATTAGCATTGCACTTTGGTACCATTAATGTGAAAAATCTTTTGAAGGTTCTTAGGACCAATATCTGATTCATCCTGTGTACATAAGTGCATTGTTTTGTTCCTGTTATGTTTCCTCTCTTTTCTGCTTCCAGTCACTTCGTTGTTTAATCCGTAAGTCTTTGATTGCTATTCAGCTGAGCTATGCCCTTCCATTTTTTTTTTTTTTGTGGGACCAGGGTTCAAACTCATGACCTTGCACTTGCCCAGCAGGCACTTGTGCCTCGGAGCTATCTCCCCAGCCCCTGCCCTTCCATTTTTATTTCTTCTTCGGAGCTCTTACACTAGGGAGACTATACGATATTTACACATGTAGGTCTGGTTGATTTCACTTACAAGTATATGTTCAATGTACATCCATTTATATATGAAGTCCCCCAATTTATCATTCTTTATAGCTGAGTAATATTCCATTATATAAAAATACCACATCTTTTTCAACCATTCTTCAAAAGATGGGCATTTTGATTGTTTCCAAGATTTGGCTATTACAAACTGGGCTGCTATAAACATAGGTGCACAGTTATCACTGTGGCATGATGTCTTCAGTTCTTCTGGGAAAATTCCCAGTAGAGGGATAGCTGGATTGAATGGCATTTCCAGTTCCAGTTTTTTAAGGATCCTCCACACCACTTTCCATAATGGTTGCAACAATATGCATTCCCTCCAGCAGTGGAGAGGGGTTCCTTTTTCCCCATAGCCAATCCAACATTTGTTGTTGGCTGATTTCTTTATGATAGCCATTCTTTGTGGATAAGATGCTATCTAAGTGCTGTTTTGATTTGCATTTCACATGTGACTAGCGATGTTGAGCATTTCTTCATGTACTTGTAGGCTTGCTGAATTTCTTTCTCTGAGAAGTGTGTGCTCATCTCAGATGCCCATTTCTGGATTGCGTCTTTGAATTTTGGGACCCTAATGGTTTTTAGTTCTTTATAAATTTTAGATAGAAGACTTTTGTCTGAATACTTATTAGTTAAAATCTTTTTGAAATTTGTGGGTTGTCTTTTCACTCTGTTGGTAATTTCTTTCGATGTGCAAAAGCTTCTTAGCCAGAGGAAGTCCAATCTGGTGATGTTTTCAAGTGTTAAATGTGCACTTTGATTTTTGTTCATGAACTTCTTGCCTACTCCGATGTCTTCAAGATTTCCTCCTAATTTCTCTCCCAGGAGATTTAACGTTTGTCTTTTAATATTTAGATCTTTAATCCATTTTGACTTTAGTTTAGTGCATGGTGATAGACTTGGGTCAAGTTTTAGTTTTCAGCATGTAGAGAGCCAGTTTTTCCAGCACCATTTGTTAAAGAGGTTATCTTTCTTCCAGCAAATGTGTTTGGCCCCTTTGTCAAAAATAAGGTGGCTGAGTGTGTTTGTATTTGCTTCTGCATCTTCTAATCTATTCCAATGATCCTCAGGTCTATTTTTTGCCAATACTATGCTGATTTTATTACTGTAGCTCTGCAGTATAACTTTATGTCAGGAATTGCAATGCCTACTGCCCTACATTTGTTGCCCAGAATTGTCTTTGCGATTCTGGGTCTTCTTTGGTTCCAAATAAATTTTAGGAATGATTTCTCCACGTCTGTGAGGTATGTTGATGGTATTTTGATTGGAATTGCATTAAATCTGTATAACAATTTAGGGAGTATGGCCATCTTCACAATGTTAGTTCTTCCTATCCAAGAGCAGGGAATATCTTTCCATTTTCTCAAATCCTCTAGGATCTCTTTTTTCAGAGTATTATAGTTTTCATTGAAAAGGTCTTTTTCCTTCCTTAGTTAGGTTAACGCCTAAATATTTCATTTTCTTCGGTGCTATCATAAAAGGTACTATTTCTCTAATTTCTCTCTCAGTGTGTTTGTTACCTGTATAGAGGAATGCTGTTGACTTTTGTATGTTGAGTTTATAAGCTGCTATGCTACTGAATTTATGTATTAGTTCTAGTAGCTTCTGGGTGGAGTTTTTTGGGTCTTCGAAGTAGATTATCATGTCATCTGCAAATAGTGATAGTTTTACTTCTTTTTTACCTATTCTTATTCCTTTTATTTCTCTTTCTTGTCTAATGGCTGTAGCTAGTGACTCCAGAACTATATTGAATAGAAGTGGCGATAGAGGGCATCCTTGTCTTGTGCCAGATTTAAGACTAAAAGACTTTGATTTTTCCCCATTTAGAATTATGTTAGCTGTTGGATTGTTATAGATGGCTTTTATCAGGTTGAGGTAGAGGCCCTCTATTCCAGTGTTCTGTAAGACTTTGAACATGAATGAGTGTTGAACTTTGTCAAAGGCCTTTTCTTCATCATTTGAGACGATCATGTGGTTTTTGGTCTTGGCTCTATTGATACAGTGTACTACATTTATAAATTTGCATATACTGAACCATCCTTGCATCCCTGGGATGAATCCTACCTGGTCATGGTGTATAATCTTCTTGATGATTTGTTGTATTCTAGTGTCAAGGATTTTATTGAGGATTTTTGCATCTATGTTCATCAGAGAAATTGGCCTGCAGTTTTCTTTTCTAGTTGCATCTCTCGTTTTGGTATCAGTATAATACTTGCGTCTAGGAATGACTTTGGAAGGATTGCTTCCTTTTTGATTCCATTGAAGAGTTTGAGGAGTGTTAGGATTATGTCTTCTATAAATTTCTTGTAGAATTCAGTGGTGAATCCATCAGGTCCCAAAAATTAAACAATATTAAGAAAATTAATTAACTACTAATTGATTAAAAATTAAGTTAATGTAGAACGATTCTGAGGACAATATGCAATATGTCAACTTTCAAAAAAAAAGAAAGGGGAAAAGAAAAAAAATGTAATGTTGATTTGAAAGGGTTAATGTTTAATTGTTTGATCAATCTTATATACCTATATGCATTAATCTAAACTGATCTGATGATGAAAATATGTAATATAACAGTTGTTAAATTTAAACAATAAAAATATTAAATTTAAAAAATTAAGTTAAATGTTTCAAAACAATATTCCAAAATTAAAATTAAATTGTGAACCTAAGAGGCCAGAATATAGTGTATTCTGTATGAATATATGTATGAATCTGTGATCCATTCAGAGTACTCACATAGTATTTGAATATGTTAATATACACAAAAATATCAACTAAGTAAAAGTTTTCATGGTAGGAAAGAATTACTAATAATAAAACATAACAAAAATATTGTAATGCCAAATACATGACCAGCACTTCTGTTGGCTTGGGGATAGGATATTGCGCAAAGTTCTAGTTTTGTCATGGACATGGACAGTGTCCATGATGCTTACTGGTGGCCAGGTGGCATTTGTGGAACTGAGCTACTGCTATTTCCTTGATATCCACCCTGTAGACCCAGACAGAATCATGAGCCATAGGGTGCAGGAAAAGTCCATTTGTAGAGTATTCTGATGCAAGTATTTTGCTGCTGTATAAAAAGGGATAATTGAAAGATTGCTATTGCTTATCTTTTTTCTCCTGTGTCAGATTGTTCCACCATATTTGGGAAGTTTTGTGGTATTACTTCTGATCATATTCCTTTATTTACCCTTTTTGGTGGGTTCTTTCTGTTCTCATTGTTCGAGTTGTGCTCATTTTGATCCTTCTCTAGACTATCTTTTAGTAGTCTGTATAGGGCTTGCTTTGTCCTCATGAAATTCTTCAGTTGTTCTTTGTCATAGAAGTATTTCAGTTCTCCATTATTCTTGAAAGAGAGTTTTGCAGGGTTTATCATTCTGGGCTGGAATTTGTTTTCTTGCAAGACTTGAAGTTCTTTGCTCCATTCTTTTCTTGACTGGATGGTTTATTAAGGGAAGTTGACCATTATTCTGATGGATGTTCCTTTAAATGTGGTCTGTTTCTTTTCTCTAGTGGCTTTTAGTATACTGTTCCTGCGCTGAATTTCTGGGATGTTGATTATTATACATCTGGGTATGGTTTTAATTGGGCTGATATTATTTGGAGTTCTATATACTTTGGCTACCTAAATGTCAGACTGTTCCCCCATATTTGGGAAAGTTTCTGCTATTACTTCTGTCCATATTCCTTTTATATCATTTGTACAGACTCTTTCTCATTTATGTCTATTAGTCTTACGCTGTTTATCTTTGCATCATATTACAGATGCTGAATTATTTTTTCCTGCATATTAGTTTTTTTAATGGAAAAATTAATTATGCTAGTTGGTACATTTTAAGTGTACATCATAGGGGCTTCATACTATACATGACGTGTCTTATTTCTTTTTCCCTCCATTCTCCTTCCCTCCATTCAATGCTTTCTCCCTTTTTGTTTACAAAAGCTTAGTTGTTTTTAAGAGATCTTTTCTTACCTTTTCACCAGCTGCAGTGGTGTCTTCAAGGTCTGAAAGTCTATTTTCACTTTCATTCAATCGGGTTTGCCAGCTTGTGATTGAGATTGTAATTTCCTGTATAACACTTCGAATCTGCTTCATGCATTCTATTACTCTCCTATATTGCTTATTCAAGGATTCCATCATTTTTCTATTCTAGTTTTTTTTATCAATGTCTTCTTTAAAAGCATTTAATACTTCTTTCACTATAGTTATCATTTCTTTTTTTTTACTTCAGAAATTATTTCTGATCTAATTTTCTGTATGCCCTTTTGCAGTTGTTTCTTTACTTCAGATGTTACTATCTCAGAGATTTCAGGTGTGTGATTTCCAATTTCTTCTATGCTGTTTTTCTCCTGCATTTGTTCTGGGTGGGCTCAGGCCTGAAAGTGCATTTTGCTCTTTCTCTTTGCCATTTTGTATAACATTGTCTTCTGGCCTTTGATGTAGAGCTTCAGTAGAGTTTGTACATTAGCACCAGGTCCGGATGTAATAAGTTCAAACTTGTCCAGGTGGGTGTGGCTTGGGTCTGGCTGCTGTGCTCTACTTCTTCCTGCAGCAGCCCTTGGAGGTGAACCCACTGTGCCACTCTGGCAAGATATTCTGCTACTGGATCAGCTGGGTGGGTCTTGCCTCTAACCTCTCTGTAGGGAGTTCTGCTGCAGGGTTCCACACCAGGCCTGTCTTATGGAGGAAGTTCCACATATACCTCATGCATATCTAATTTCAATAAGACTGTGGACTGTAGACTACAGAGTCCATGCTGGAATAAATGAAGCATTTTCAAGCTGTTGAGAGGGAAAGAGTGTACTTCCTATGAATTCTAGAGGACTATGGACAGAATATTATAGACAGAATTATGCCCTTCAAACAAATTTGAAGCCTGAGCACCCATAGTGTCTATTTGGGCATGAGCCTTCAGAACATAATTAGGAGCTAATCTGATTTAATCAAAGTCCTTATAAGAAAGGATTTCAGAGAGCTTCCCTGTTCTCTCTCTTCACATGTGAGGTCACAGTGAGGTTGTCACACCCTCATCAGAAACCAAATGGAAGATACCTCTATCTTGGACTTCATGGCTTGCAGAGCAGTGAGAAAGTGCCCTTCTGTGAAGTCACCAGTGGGCAGGGCTAAGAGAGAGTCATGAAGGAATATTAAAGAGCACTCTGTTGCTGTTTAACTATATATTTGTTTTCAGCTAGTCTTTGGCTATGTCATGTGACACACTGGTGGGCAGACAGGAAGAGAGGTCCAGCAGGAAAAGGAGCGGCAAGGAGGACAGTTTGGGGGGGGGTCCCTGTGAAGAAGCTGAGGGGGATTGTGGAGACTGTGCCCAGGAAGGATCTGGAATACTTTAGAGATGCAGGTTCAGGAGGAAAGCTGCGGACTATGTCCAGATCTAACAGGCAAGTTGGGGTAGAGAGTTAGGAGGGAAAGCTTCTAACTCTAGTGCTGGAGGAGGCAGAGTCAAGGCTGAGGTGGCTGTGGAGGGCTCAGGTTGGCTGAAGCCAAGATGCAGCACTGGGTGTGGAGTAGTTGATACAATGTGTCAACTTGGCTGAATGACTCAGCAGCCCGGTTCCCTGTTGATGGGAGCCCCACTCTGGGGTACAATTGGTTCTTCCCTGGAGTATCACCCGGGCCTGCCTAGGATATGATTGGATTTCTCCCTAGAACGGGATCAAGGGCCCGTCCTGGGGTATGATTGGTTCTACCCTAGGGTGCAATGAGTCCACGTCAGAATGACTGAGCACAAAAAAGACTTTTTAAAGGGCTGAAGGAGGAGTCAACACTTCACTTCGTCGGAGAAGCTTCGGTCTTCGCATTCAGACTGGACTTCATCATCTGGCTTGCAGCGCAGACTCTTCGGCCTCCAGCTTAGACCTCTCGCCTTCCGCCGCAGACTCTTCAGCCTCCAACTACAGAAACTTCAGTCCTCCATTACGGACCCGCCAGCCGACAGAGACTTACACGGAGTGCTGCAGTGAGTCCAAGCCTCGGGATTGAATCCTTCAGTCCGGAGTGTGCAGACGCTCTGTGCGCGCTTCCTCATCTGACTCTGTGGCTATTGTAAGCCAATCTTACAATTTCTTATAGATTGTATATTTGGTGTTAATATCCATTCCTTATATTATATCTATTCTGTTCCTCTAGTAAAACCCTGACCGATACAGGGTGTCATTAGAGGATTCTGCCAGTAGCCACGGCAGTGAATTGCGTGGGGAGCCAAGTATTGATGGGTTGAGAAGAGCATGGATGTCAGAGGATGAGCGTGGTCTTGGCTGTGACTGTTACGATGCAGTGTCGCAGGAGCGTAGCTTACCTGCAGCAACAGCAGACGTCTGCTCCTCACAGTCTTGGAGCTGCACATCTGAGATCAAGCTGCTAGTGCTGCTGGCCCCGGGTAAGGACCTTCTGGTGGCAGATGGCTGACATTTTTATTCTCTCATCCCATGGTGGGAAGAGATCTGGGAAAGAAACCCCTGGGGTCTCATCTTCTAAGGTGGCCCCATCCTCCTGGCCTACTCACTTCTCAAAGACCCCACATTCCAATGCTGTCACGCTGGGGTTAGGGTCAGAGCATGGAAATTTCAGGAAGACTCAACTGTTCACTCTAGCTTGAGTGTAGACCATGATTTTCAGATGTTTGTGCATGAAGGACGTCAAGGTGATGTGGAGGCAAATGGAAGGTGCAGGTGTTGCCTTTTTATGTCTCCCATACCTCACATTCATTCCTGATTTTATGTTAGGAACTATAGACAACTAGAGGAAGCAGTGAAGGGCTGGGATGTGCTTGTGATAGTGTGTTTGTGTAGGCAAGTGTACAGGTGTGCGCATCTGTGCACAAGGGTGAGGAGGGCTGTATGAGTGATCTTGGTGTGTGTGCAAGTTGTGTCTGAATGTGTGTGTGTGTGTGTGTGTGTGTGTGAGGGTGGGTTGTGTCTGTGAATAAGACTGGGTGTGAAAGTGTGTGACTGTGTGTGTTTTTGTGTTTGACCACATACACATCAATATGTGTGTGTGTATGACTTTGTGACTATATATACAAGTGTATTTGAGAGACTGCGCGTAAGTATGGGTTAGTGTGCATGTGTGTGTGTGTTTGTGTGTGTATAGGTTGAGAATATGCAATACAATTCCAGAGATCTGTATTCTGTGAAAAGCATCAGATATAATAATGACATTTTACCACAATGAAAAACAACAAAGACAAAACAAACCTACCCACAAGGTCACTGACTATAGCTGCCCTCCTTCCATGTTTAGGCTGCACTAGGGTTTCGAGGAGGCGTTTCTCTTCCTTACCCTCTGCCTTTGCCTTGAACTCACACACAGTCCCCCAGGCATGTCCGTGTGAGTGCTTCAGTCCTGGAGATGGGTAGTACGGCGCGATAGGATGGATGCCATGGCTTTAAACTGCTTCCTAGTTGACACTAAAAGAAAATATGTCCTCGAATGTTTCCTGAAACTTCAAAATAATGTATTAATTCAGGGAAAAAGGTGATTCATATGTGACCTTGTATAATATCTGATTTTTTAAATGCCACATAGAGCGTTTATATGGCTTTTAGCTTTGCTGGGAGATGTTGTATCCAGCAAGGATAAAAAGACTTCCAGCTGGGATAACTATCCTATAATTAGTGATGTGTTTTAAAAAAGAAAAACTAGAAATTATTGGAGACAGTTGATGTAAAAATCTCCACATTTCTAAAGTATGTGTTGCTAACATGACAGATTGAGTCTTCTGGATGAAGTGTTAAGCACACACCTCACACACAAACACGCACACATGCACGCACATGCACACACACATCGCTGGGGCATCTGAGGAAGTCAGTTTTCTTTCTGTTGCTTTCAGGCGAATTCCCTGGAAGTCAGGTCTGAGTCCTGTGGATTTCCGTCCATAGTCCGAGATGGTGCTTACTCTCGTGTCGTGATGCCTGGAAATGTGAGAACCGGTGTCTCCTGAGAGCCTGAGAGACGCATCTGCCCCCTGCCCTGCCCTTCTTCCCCAGGCAACTCAGCCTTTCCTTCCAGAGGCTTCCAGAACATTCAGCCACACCCTTGTCTCCCCATATTTTCCATGTTGTGCTGCACTCACAAGTTTGTGTGCTATTCTCCCTGAAAGACTGTGGGCAGAGGCACCAGAGGTTAGAGAGCTGGACAGTGGTTCCCCATGGATTACTTAGGGAGACTAAAAATGTCCATGGGAGTGGGGGGAGTCTGCATTGATTCTGATCTTCTGAGAACCAGATGTCCACATAGGACTGGGTAGCAAGAGACTGGCTTTGTGGAGAGCCAGGTAGCTGGGAGAGTAGTGCCGCAGATGCTGGCTGGGTCTTGGATGTCTTAGTTACTTTTTACTCGCTGCTGGGACAAATACCCGACACCCAAAATGAGAGAAGGAAAGGCTTATTTAGCTCACAGTTACTGGAGGTTTCAGTCCATATTCAGCTGGCCCAAGGCTGAGTGGAACAGGGCAGAGAGCATCCAGTTCATGGCGGCGGGACAGCAACAATCACGACAGAGGCAGCTGACCAACCAGGGGAGCAGAGAGCAGCAGTGCAACAGTGTGAGTCTATCTCTGTGTCTCTCTTTATATTATATTCAGGCTCACTGCCTCAGCCTATCTGCCTTAGGCCACACCTATAATTCCCAGTAGTACTCAGACCCATGATCTCATCAGTACTAAAACACATAATCCCAGTGGATCATGAGTTAAGTCTTAAACTCTAGAAGTCCCTGCCCCATGACTGCATGAGGCTTTCGGGGGACAACTAGACATAAACCATAACATGGGCCCTGGGAGGAGGGAGAGGCGGGAGGAGGAGCTTGGGTAGGGGGCTGCATCCTGAGCGCTGTTCTCAGGTGCCTTGGCAGGGCTGGGAAGTTTCCACCAGAAGATTCCTCCCTTGGCAGGAGAGAGCTAGCACAAGTATTCCTTAGTGCGCAGCCATTGTCTCGGTGTATATGTGTGTGTGTGAGTGTGTGTGTGTCCCATCCGGTGACCAACTTTCCCTGTTTTTGAGACTAAAGATGTCACCAGGATCTGAGACTTCCATTGCTTAAGTCAAACACCTGGGCAGATGGGGTGAATTGGTAACTCTGATGTGGTCTCCACACAAAAGCTACTTGGGACCTGCAGGGTCCTGCCAGACCACTGTGGCGATACTTCCCTGGTAGGGACTTTGGGAGGAGAACCGAATGATACCCTTCCCAATTGCTGTGGCCCTCGGGGCCCTCTGACACGGAGCAGTTCTCCAGCTCCCCCGAGCCAGCCACTTCTGTTTAATTCAGTTTCCAGCTGTCTCCAGGTGGCAGTGTCTGATGCTCCGATTCCAAGGGGTTCGTCTCAGGTAGTGGCTTCTGCATCCCATGCTAGCTGATGCTTTCTCAGTGGTGAGAAGTGAGGGAGAGGCAGGCCCTGTGTTTTTTTTTTTTTTTTAAGAAGTTTTCATTTTATTTATTTATTTTTTCTTGTTTCAGAACTTTTGTTTGTTTATTTATTTATTTTTATGGCCGGCTCATCCTGCCCTGAGGGCAGGGCTGGCGCAGCATGTGGTGCTGGGGATTGAACTGCGGTCCCTACAGCCGCCTAAGCTTTCCTAAGCAGGCGCTTTAGACCACTGAGCCATCCTGCCAGGCCCCAAGGCAGGCCCTGTGTTGAGGGCCTGAGCAGGGAGATGCTCGGGTCCTGCAGCCGGGGAAGAGTCAAAGGCTACACTCAAGAGTCTGAACCCAGACTACCCAGGTCCTCTGCACAAATGGCCCATTTTTTTTTTTTTTTTTCATTTTTAGGTTTTGAACTGGGAAATAAATTTAGAGTCCTTACACTGAACTACTTTCCCAGCTCACCTACCCTGTTTTAAATTTTTTAATTTTGAGAGCAGGTCTGCCTAAATTGTCCCAAGTTTAAATTTGTCACCCTCTTGCCTCAGCGTCCCTTCCTCAGTGCTGGGGTTATAGGCATTTGTCACTGTGTCCAGTTCTGATGCGTGTTCCTTCCTCCCATGCCCTCAGTACTGGGGGTGGGACCCAGAGTCTTTGCGCTAAGCTATATCCCCAGCCTGTTTTTTTTTTTTTTTTTTAAAGCTTTTATTATGAGACAGAGACTTGCTAGGTTACTAAGTTCCCCAGGCCAGGCTTGAATTTGTGTTGTTTCTGTCCAGCCTCCTAGAACGCTGGAATCACAGGTATGTGTCACCACACTGGCTAGCACAAGCACTTCTACATGGTGAAAAGGGAGGCATTGGAGCCTGGGTCTTGACTTCATACTCTAAGTCACTGATGCTGGTGGTCAGTAGTTACGCTCAGCTGAACTGAACCAGCGTGGTGCCGGGGGTGGGAGGCCCACCTGAGGACTACTGTCGGCCGCATACGAAGCAGAACGGAGGTGAAGAAGAGCGATTGTTTGGGAGCTGCTGGTTTCCATGAGGAGCTTGTCCTTCTGGCCTCCTTATTGTGGATGTGGGTACTCTCATCGTTGAGGGAACTCAGGGCCTAACTGTCCTTGAGCATGGCCATGTTTACAACTGGGGAGCTCTGGTCCTCACTTTGAGGGTCACTTCCTGGCTCCAACAGGGACGATGGTGGACTCTTCAGCCTCCTGGAGAAGCTTGTCTCACTGGTTTTCCTGATATGCTTGGCTGTTTTCATCTTCAGAGGAGTTTGGGACCTCGTTGTCCCTGAGGGATGGATGGGGGTGGTGTCTTTTGGGGGAGCTCTGGTTCTTTGAGGTCTTCCTGGCTCCAGCGCAGATCCTTCAGCCTGCTGGCCCAGATCCTGCATCCTGCTGGCACAGACCTTCCAGATTCCACCACTCACCCAGTGCAGGTCCTTGAAACAGGTCTGCATGAGGCATGGTTGTGGGCTCTTGACCTCCAGCTGGACTTCTGAGGGACATTGTTATGGGCTGTTATGGACTTTATGGTGGGACCTGGGCCGTCAACTGGACTCTTTGGTCTTTATTGCATGGGCAGATTTCCTGGACTCTCTTTGTATGATTATTTGGAAGACCATTATAAAATAATCTCATAAATTATGTGTCCTGTATTGTTTCCTTGTAACCACTGACTACAGCAGTGCCCCAGAGGCTTATTTGGTGAAACATGCCCAAGTTTCTGATTGCATAATCATAGGATGGAAACTGCTCAAGAGGCATCCACCCTTCTCTGCTGCTGCTGCTGGTGCTGCTGCGGAGGTCTGCAAGTGAACTTTGGGCTGTGGGAGGTTCCCAAGGCAGGGGAAGCCAAATAGCTAAGAAAATACAGGAAAACCGCACAGCTCCCCACAGACAGTACATCAACGTCCTCACTCTGCCCTTCATGTTTATGTTAGCAGAGCAGGGCATCTAGAGCAGAGTACCAAGACTAAGGGCCAGAAGGCCAAGGCCAAGGGCTCCCGGGGATGGTTCCTCCTAGGCCCCGAGGGCCTTGCTGGCTTGGACCTTGTCATTTTCTCCCCATGTTTTCACGTCACTTTGCCTCTACTCATGTCCCTCTGTCCTTCCAATGTCCTTCCCTCCTGCCCCATTGCTCCCTCCTCTCATCCCCTCTAATGACCACCACTTCCTGAGAATTCCTCTTCCTTTTTGTTCAAATATGATGCCAGCCGTAGCACATGGAAAGGTGTTCAGTCCTTGTACCACAAGTACATTCATTTCTCACTCCTTTACTAGGGTATGCTCACAATACATAGCAAATACATTAGTTGTGGAGAATTAGTTAGTATACATGACATACGGGGAAGAAACTCCCAACCTGCAGGATACCTGGGACAAAGAGCAGGGGCGAAGGAAAGAAAGCTTCTGTCTGAGAGAGATGGAAAGGAACCCAAGTGGGTTGCTGAGGAATCTGCCTTTTCTTGGGATTTTTATGGAGCAAATCCATGAGGTAAGGCGGGTCCAAGGTGGGAAACATGGAAACTCAAAAGGTGGGCACGAGGTGGGATAAAGCCATGGGTAGCCTATAAGATTACAAGTATAATTATTCAGGTAAAATTGATTAAATCAGGATCAGCTGGGGGAAGCAAGTCCTGTATGAAGCGGACATGAATATGGAACAGCAGTTCTGCCTGGAGAAGGTCATGTTAGTGATTCTTCTTGGATTTTTCAAAGTGTCTGATACCTATGTAGAGTATCAATCCCTGATGTCTATTTCCAGGGAGGTACGTGGGTGTGTTTGTTTAATCTTTTGTCTTGATGTCTGGCTTACAGGAAAGGGCCCATCTCTCTCATGGTTGCAAGGCATCTTGTGTTCCATACTGGCTCCTTCGACAGCCCAGCTGCTCTGTCTGACTGCCTATGATATTTCTATCTAGGGTTGGAGAGACAGCTCAGTGGCATAAGCACCTGCCTGGTAAGCATAAGTGCTCCCTGAGTTCAATCCCTGGTACCAAAATCTCTGTCTCTGTCTTTCTGTCTCATCTCTGTCTCTCTCTGTCTTTCTGTCTCATCTCTCTCTCTCTCTTTTTCTCTCTCTCTGTGTCTCTCTCTGTCTCTCTCTCCCTCTCTCTGTCTCTTCCTATAGCATCTCTACCCTTTCAATTGCTCCATCCTCTCCCTTCTCTCTGATCTGCGGATCTCTTTCTCATTTACATATAGCCAATTTCTCTGTTTATTCCCACTTATCCATTATTTTGCTCTTTATTTATATTTTACATTTCTCATATAAGAGAAGCTATGCAATATTATGCTTGCATGCCTGATCTATTGTACTTAGCATTCTGATCTCAAGTCTCCACCTATCTTCCCACAAATGACTCAGACTGATTGCTGTTTGTGGCTCCGTAGCACTGCACTATGTTTCCCCACCACATTTTCTTTATCCACCCGTCTGTTGATAGACCTACTGGCTGCTTCCAAGATACAGCTACCCTGAGTGGTGCTGCTATCAGTGTGGGTGTGTGCAGATCACTGGTGTATGATTTCTTTAATTCTTTTGGGAAGAGAAGCAGAAGTGGAATCCTTGGGTCAGATGAAACTTTTATTTTTAGATTTTAGAGGAAGCTTCATACTGATTTCCACAGTGGGTCTATCGGTTTCCATTCTGGAAGGGCATGGAAAGGTAGTGGAAGAGTGTGCTTTCCCTCCAAACCTTGCCAATATTTGTTGTTTTCTAAGTTCTTCATGATAACCATTATTTCTGGAGTATGATGACATCTCAGTGTTGTTTTGATTTTCATTTCTGTACTGGCCAAACATGCTAAATGCTTCTTCATGTACTAACTGACCATTTATGTTTTTTCCTCTCACAATTATCTATTCACTTCAAATGCTTATTTTTGACTGGGTGTCTTATTTTGGGAGGTATTTAATTTTTTGAATTTTTTATATATGCAGATGCTAGTCCTCTATCTGAAGCATAGCTGGAAGATTTATTTTCCCATTCTGTAGGCTGTCTCTGCACTCTGCTGGTTGCTTCCTTTGATGTGCAGAAACTTCAATTTGATGTGACCCGGTGTGTGCAAAGTTCCTTTCTACAAGACAGCAGTCTTGGTGGCCTAAAGCCTCTCTCTTAACTTTTTCTTAACTAATTACACCTGTGAGGTTCCTGCTGGAGACTAGGACTTCACTTTATGAGTTGGAGGTGGAGAGACGCGATTTTACTCCACCTCTTAAAAACTAGCTCTGTGTCCACCTTTCTTTTAGAAGAAGGTAATGGCCTAGTAATGGCAAAGTAACGCAAATTACAGATGCGACGGATGTGCACCTGGATGTGGGCTTCTTCATGTGCTCCATGGGATTGATGCTCCCTTGGCTTACTTGTGGGGTGATGAGGTTAGATGACCATCACACTCTTTGGCTCTAACAAGCCTTATAGACTCAATAAATAAATGTCACAAAATGATACTATGTCCTGTTCTGTAGTGATGCTGAATTCTATGGTACACAGAGAACTTCAGTCTGAGGCATACCAGCACCTTTCATAGGAAAATTGGTCTGAAAATGACTATTAAAAATATTAAATTCTCTCTGCTCAGGCCTCGTTAGCAGAACTTTCACCAGGTGTGGCTGCACTGGGGATGACAACTGAAGAGTCTTTTCTTTGTGCAGATGGGTTTTATTTTGCTTTGAACTTGCAGAACAGCTTGACAGTGGATTTTTCAGCCCCAGAAAATGAATCAGACCCACATGCTGCCTTCGGGGTGGTTCCTGCTCCATGTGACACTCAGATGCTTTTCAGAGCTGGCACTCAGCAACCCTGCTTTGTGGCCCCAGCCAACCCTCTTCACAGGTCCTTGGGCTGGAACACTTTAGAAAGCTCCTTTCCACAACGATCAAATGTGACGACCAATGTTCTTGTTAAGAGGCGGCACGACTGAAGTCGTCAGTTTTGTGCCTTCTCTCCAGAAAGGGCGGCTGATGACAGAAATTTCATTTTGCCCAGTTATTCCCAAGAGAGAACAAATATTTGTGATTCAATCAAAGGGACTCCCAGAATAGCAGAGAGCCTGATAACCACATCTGGGAACCACGTGAGGAATGTGACACACTGACCCCACCATGGGGACCATTCTGTTTAGAAATACCCTCAGCAAAAGAGGCCCTTGCCCTCATGGCCATCGCTGCCGCCCATAAATCACTGGGCCACAGGCAAAGCACTGTCAGATATGAGTTCCCATTTCCTGAGTTGGGCAGGGGAGGAAGAATTTTCCTGGCCAGTGAGCAAACAGGGTCTCACGGGAAACAGTGAAGGCCCTGCAGCAAAGAAGCAGGAGTGGGTGGAGACAGGCTTCATGTATTCTGATCTGTGGTGCACTTGTCTTACTTTTGAGTTTATAAAATTCTAAAAAGTACCATTCAGTAGAAGGCTGTACGAAACACACATGGGGGTTAGGAAGGATGATAAAGTGAAAACTAGGCACTGCAGCCTGGACTAACTGGAATGTTCTCACTGCCAGGTCAGCAGAAGCCTGTTCTATCTTCTCCTGGAGCATAGCTTTCCTTTCCCCAGAGGTAACTGGAACCTGATGCTTGTCGGAACATTTTCTGTTTTTATTACAGCGATCATGAGAAAGTATGTGGTCCTATCAGTACATTCTCTATTTTGAACAGCCAAGTAAGAAGGACAGCCCTAGCTACATAAGGAAAGAGCAACACTGTCTCTGATGAGGGCTCTAGGGTGAGACTGAGCTGAGGTAGGGGTCATAGCTGGGCTTCCGCTCTTCTAGGAGCTGCCAAAAGCTTGCTGGGGAGGTGCTGAGTGCGGGGAATGTGGGGAGAGGCAGGCACCTGACAAGGAGGTTCCGCATGGCAGGTATGAGGTTCTGGCAGAAAAAGCTTTGGAGACTATGGATGCCCAGAGTTCTCTCTTCTAAGCTGGTGGGTGCCAGAGCAGGGTGTGTCTGAGGGGTGGGTGCGTGTTCCCACAGACCCAGCTCAGCAGTCACTGCAGGGAGCCAGGTACCCAGTGAGAGTTCACAGCGTGGGCTCTGCAGTATCCTATCACTGATGGCAAAATGGATAGAATGGAGAATGTTAAGTTAAACAAAACAAGCCACAGGCAGGCCCCACATAGAAGCTAAAAAGTCAGTCTGAATATAGAATAGTGGTTATTACAGGTCGAGGAGGGGAGACAGGGATGTAAGAAGAGGGGGAGTAACGGGTACCCAAATACAGATGGAAAGAGTAGGCCCTGGTGTTCTGACACAGTGGGATGGTGACAGTGGGACCAGCTTGTCAGGCAGTTTAAGGATGACCAGAAGAAAGATCTGGAAGGCCCCATGCCAAGGTAATAGTCATGTGGAAATGTTGTAACTTCCCTCCTTTGGTCATCACACGTTACAGACATATATTGAATGATCACATATGTATTAGTTACTTTTTGCTCGTTGCTGGGACAAATACCCAACACTCAAAATGAAGGAAGGAAAGGTTTATTTAGCTCACAGTTCGTGGAGGTTTCAGTCCATATTCGGTTGGCCCAAGGCTGAGTGGAGCAGGGCGGAGAGCATCCAGTTCATGGCGGCAGAACAGCAACAAAATGGTGGCAGAGGTAGC
>PVJA010035599.1:0-21429 GCA_004027025.1 Myocastor coypus | reverse complement strand
TTTTTTTTTTTTTTTTTTTTTTTTTTTTTTTTTTTTTTTTTTTTTTTTTTTTTTTTTTTTTTTTTTTTTTTTTTTTTTTTTTTTTTTTTTTTTTTTTTTTTTTTTTTTTTTTTTTTTTTTTTTTTTTTTTTTTTTTTTTTTTGTCTTTTTGAGACAGGGTCTCATTAGGCAGTTCAAGCTGGCCTTGAGCTCACTTTTGTAGTCCAGGCTGGTCTTGAACTCGCACCAGTCCTCCTGCCTCAGCCTCCCGAGTGCTGGGATTACAGGCGTGCGCCACCACGCCCGGCTGTAAACAACTAATTTGAAGAGAACATTATGTAACAAAACAACTTTGTTGAATTTCTATTGTTTCGTTTATTGATATCTTGTATTGTTTCTAATGGTGTGATATGCTTTATATCTTTATTTTGTATTTATTAAAAATAAAAAAAATATAACGACATAAAAAAGAAACAGTGAAAAGAATACAAATTTGTGGCAGATAGTTATAGTATTGCTGAGACATTTTTAGCACCTAAGGTGTATTAAGGAAGAAGATAATTCTATACTAGAAAAGAAGATAATCTAGAATCACTCATCAGTATTATGATTTTAGTGCCATAAGAAAAAAGAGAGAATGATCACATGAAGGAAATAATCAAAATAAGGAGTAGAAATCAATGAAACTGGAAACAGAAAAATAGGGCTAGAGAGATAGCACAGTTAAATAAGTGCCTGGCTGGCAAGTGCAAGGTCCTGAATTCAATCCTGATACTGCAAAAACCAAAACACAAATGATAAAACTAAATATTTAAATTCTCTTTAAATCAGAAAAACAGGAAAACAAATACAGTTGATGAAATCAGGAATTTTTGTTTAAAAAAGCTCAAAATATTGACCAATCTTGGTTAAAAAAAAAACAACCAAATCTGATGAGACTGATGAAGAAAAAATAAAAGGCAACTGCAAATTCCTACCAGCACTGAAGGGTGAGGTAGCGGGAGTGCTAGGAGGACCCTGGAAACCATGCAGCTGAGTGTGAGGATTTGGAAGTTGGAAGCTTTTCAAATCTTGAAAATCGCAAATTGCCAGACACAAGTAATAAAAAATGAGTAAATTGATTTAGCTTACGTCTTCCAAGAATGAATTTAAAAGAATGACAATCGAAAAAACAATGCATAATTCTATATCAGTTTCTTGAAGGAGTCTATTATATATTTAAAGAAAATTGAGCAGAAATTATACTAATATTTACCAGAAAATGGAAAAAGGATATTTCTTAATTGATTTTTATGGAAATAATACTATCCTCATACCAAAAGCAGACAAAAATAGTACAAAATAAGAAAACTATAGGTCGATGTGATCATCATTATCCACATAAAATTCATCTATGAAACATTAGCAGATGGAATTGGAAATATATAAAAAGAATTACACATAATAATAATTATGTCTGGAGGGAATTCTTGTTTATTAATGATAAGCTGATCTTATTAATGTGCTGATTCTGCTTTGAAAAACTAATCAATTTAATTCAACGAGCAGAAAAGAATCACATAATTATATCAATCAAGCATAAAAAGCACTTAACAAAATTCAACACCGTCTTAAGAATTTTTAGGCAAATAGGAATATAGAGTATACTGCTTCAAACTGGTAAAATTTTCAGAAAACCTAATGTGAGCATTATACTTGAAACAAAATTGTCTCTGTGACAAGACTGTCTGAGTTCATCTTTCTTACTTTGTGCTGAATTACCTATACTTTACAAAAGTAAAGAAAGAAAATAAACAAAAATATAATTAAAGGAAGAAATAATACTATTGGTAGATAATTACCTAGCAGAAAATCTCAACGAATGTGCAAAGCAATATCTAAAGTTAATGGGTTCACCAAGGTCAGAGGATAGATCAATTATACAAAGTCAACTGTGCAAATCAATTGTCTTTTAAGTAATTTCAACAACCATATGAAGACATATTTTTAAAATGCAGTGTCATTTAATGTTGCTGATAAAAGAGAAATAGCCATAAATCTAACAAAACATTTATAGGACTTTTGCTTTGAAAATTATGTAAAACTGACAAAAGGAAATATATACAACATATCTACATATGCTGTTATTAACTGAGGAAAGAGTATAATAAAAATGTGAAGATTCAGCACATCCCAGATGTATACAGAACTTAAGCATAATTTGTATTAAACCTATTCAAGATTGTTCTACACTCACAATATGATTCTAAAATTTTACATGAAGAATTAGGAAAAATACTAGTGATTTTGTGAAGAGTCAAGTGGAGGAACAAAATTCAATGAATTTCGATACTACCTGCATACCTATTGTACTTAAGTCTGTTGAGCTTTTGTAGTTGGGGCAACATGATCACCACTTAGAGAAAAACAACTTCAGTCTAATGGCATACATTGTATAAAAGATTAGCACAAAATGGATCATGGATTAAAATGGAAAATGTGAACTATCCATCTTCCGAAGTTGGAGGACCTACATGTGGTTAACCAGGCTGAGCAACTGGATCATCGGTTTGAGTTGAGAGATGCCTAGGGCATTAGGAGAGGACACTCTGGTGGGTCCTGGGCCTGTGGTCATGGGGATCATATGCAGTCTGTGGCCCTTCTTCTACCAATAGATCAGACACCAACTAAAAGGGAGAATAGGGGTGAGGTGGGAAAATAGCTCAGCGGTCTAAGCGTCTGCCTGGCAAGTGCAAGGACCCATATCTGATGCTCAGTTCCGCATACCAAGTTGGCCCCAGAGCCCCGGATGTAGTGATGCACGCTTGTAATCCCAGCGCTGGGGAGGTTGACACAGGAGGATCACTAGGAGTCTGAGCTGCGCAGTGAGATCCTGCAGCAAATCAATAAATAAATAGAAAAAGAATCGAAAAAGGGGAGAACGGTCAGGGCTGGCAATGGTTCAGAGATCTAAAATGCCTGCTTAGGAAAGCTTAGGCAACCTCAGGGACTGCAGCTCAATCTGGAGTAACACATGCCATGCCAGCCCCACCTTCCAGGGCAGGCTGAGCCAGCCACATATATATATATATATATATATATATATATATATATATATATATATATATATATATATAAAGGAATGGGGAAATAAGAAAAAATATTTCTTTGTAAATAAATTTTTCTCATAATGTAGCATATATCTGTGTTCATTAGGGATCATGCTTGCCACACAATCTGTGTATACTTAATTCTTTTAATAAAATAAGGCACAATGTTTAATAAGGCAAAAACTACACTCAAGGTTGGTATAAGATTATAATGTTCTGTCATGCCCTGGGTGGTGAGTGATAAGTACTGGAATTGAAGTAGCTTAAATATTCTTTTTAGGGTATTTACCATCGCAAGGTCAAATATAAAGTTGATACCATAAACTATATCTAGAAAATAATTTTTTAAATAATTTTTAATCATTTATGCATTTGATACCGAGCCTCACTACACAATTCAGACTTGTAGGGATCCTCCTGTCAGTCACCCCAGTGCAGGGATTACAGGCATGTACTACCACACCCAGGGTTTTGGGGCCTGCTTGGCATGGGTACTTGGGATCCAACGCAGGTCCTTGGACTGGCCAGGCAGGTGCTTAGACAACTGAGCTCTCTCTCCAGCAGCCCTAAAATTAAATTTCCTTTCTTTCTTTCTTTCTTTTTTTTTTTTTTTTTTTTTTTTTTTTTTTTTTTTTTTTTTTTTTTTTTTTTTTTTTTTTTTTTTTTTTTTTTTGTCTTTTTGAGACAGGGTCTCACTATGCAGTTCAGCCTGGCCTTCAGCTCACTTTTGTAGCCCAGATTGATCTCAAACTTCCATCGATCCTCCTGCCTCAGCCTCCCACGTGCTGGGACTACAGGTGTGTGCTGCCACACCTGGCTTAAATTTCTGAATCATCCCATGGACTTTACCATTAACTGTTAAACAGATGTTTATAAAGATATTGCTGAATCACAAAGCTTGAAACAGAGAAAATTAATGTAACAGACATCCATCATAAGTAGATGCAATATATGTTCAATATCCTTTGTTGATACTTTGAAGTGTCAAACTTTATGAAAATCTAAAATATTCAATATTTTTAAATGGTCTTCCATTAGGCTTTTGCTTCTTATAAATACAGCATAGTTTCAGGACAAAACTTGAACACAAGTCTCTACATGTTCACCACAGCACAAAGTATGTGACTTAAATCCTTCAAGACCTGGGGCCAAGGAAGTAGCTCATAGTACTTGCCTGGCAAGCTCAAGGTCCTGAGTTCAATCCCTGGTACCACCAAAATAAATAAATAAATAAATAAATAAATAAATAAATAAGTACACAAATTCTACAAGACCTAAAAGCTGGGGACCTGTATCATTTAATAAGTTATTTGGAGAGAGAGAGAGAGAGAGAGAGGAGAGGGAGAGAGAGGGAGAGGAGAAAGGAGAAAGAGAGGAGACAATGAGCAGATTAAAGTGTCTGCAAGCAGGTGTGGGGCGGGGGGTTGAAACCCCAAGCCTGCTGTGCCTGCCCTCCCCCCCGGGACGCGCTGATTTGGCAATTGAGATTGGGTTTGGTGGCACATCCCTGTAATCCCAGCTCTTGGGAGGCTATAAACAGGCGGATCACTAGGAGTCTGATTTAGTAGTGAGATCCTGAACATCCTGTAGACCTTTCCCTAAACACAAAAGAAAAGGAGAGAGAAAGAGAGAGAGAGAGAGAGAGAGAGGAAGATTTTTCTAATAGCCTACCTGCTTTTTTAATATGTAAAAACAATACCCTTGTGTGATTTTGAGAACTCTGGGAGCGCATCAGGCACATGGAGAGAGACACTTCGGGACCCTTGCATCCTTGGGGCGGTGAGAGAGTTCAACCATCGCAAGCTCTCACTTTAGCAACTGTTCTTGCCGGCTCTGGGCAAGTGCATGCGTGAGCGCACTTGCTTCGCTAAAGCTACTGCCCTTACTACTTCACACGCTCTTCCTTTTTCTGCTGGAATAATAGGTAATACGGACACTGCTGTCATTGTACCTTGCTTTCCGTAGTGAGATCTGCAGCGGGAAGCACGGAGGATATGCAGATACCGGGGTGCCAGGCCATCTGTCACCTGTCCCACTGAGGGTCGAAATCGCTGCTGGCTACAGTTTGACGGTGGAGTGGTCTACACGGCTTACGGCTTCAGGGACCTCAGTCCATAGTTGGCGCTGCAAAGCGGAGAGATGGGGCTGCGGATTGTGGTGGAGCGGAGCTGCTGAAGCTGAGCCCAGGGCAGAGCACCAGCAGGAGACGGACCTTCAGCGGCACAGGCCTGGCTACCCCACCTGATAACAGAACATGCGGCGGGCCATATCAGGGATTTGGACAGTGACGACTATGGAATCCTCATCACCTAGCAGCCTTTCCCAGTGTCTCTCCATCTAGTAAAATTCATGATTAAGGTTCAGTGCACACAGGCTTTGTGACAAAGGCAAGCCCTATCAATATGGTTATGTGCTGTATTAGGAGAGGTATTTCATTTATTTATGTCTTTTGTGGCGCTGGGAATCCAAATTGGGACCTTGCGCTTGCCAAGCAGATGCTTAGGCCACTCAGCTGTCTCCCCAGCCCCGTGAAAAGTGATTTCAAAGACTTATTTGTTCCTGGAATCTCACTTTATGAATTCCCTTTCAAATTTTATTTCAAAGTTTCGATATTTGATCTGTAGGAAGTTTTTCTCTGACTCCACCTGTATTTATCCACTGTTATTTATGATGTAAACGCAAGAGAAAAGGGTAAGTGTGCGGGGGGAGTGGCTTGAGGCACCAGTTTTATCTGGTGCTTGCAGGGAGCTGGGGCTTATCTGAGTCCAACTGTCAGTTCTTCGGCTCAGTTTACAGGAGGATCTGAATGTGTCAGGACATTAATTCATAATGTTTTTCAGGTATAAATAAACCATCTTTTCACTGGAGTTTTAGGATTTGACCCTTCGTATACAATTAGCTGCATGTTTATACAGTTTTTTTTTTTTTAGTTCAGTTACTTTTCAGAATTAGATATTGAAATCAAATAAATATTATCTCCATTATTCACAAAAGGAAGTTGTCATAACCTTAATGGTGCCCAATATTTATTCCACTCCTAATGTTTTGGTTGTCTACATGGGTTAATGGCTACATTATCTTGAAGACCAAGGTCCTTATAATCCTAAAATACAGTTACTATTGCCCTAATGTGCTTTAATAGAACCTACAATGAATGATACTTTTGTTTTTCTTATTTCAGAACTTTTGGTTTTTTATTTATTTATTTATTTTTATGGCCGGCTCAGCCTTCCCTGAGGGCAGGGCTGGCACAGCATGTGGTGCCGGGGATCCAACCATGGTCCTTGCAGCCACCCAAGCTTTCCTAAGCAGGCACTTTAGACTACTGAGCCATCTTTCAGGGCCCCAATAAATGATAGTTTAAACATTTAAATAATCACGCTTACACCAAAACAACTGTTCATTGATATGGCCCCATGATTTAATTTTCTAAGCTTGCACACTTGAAGAAATTATAATTTTGGAAGGATAAAGAAGCCTGAAAAGAAGAAGAAGAAGAAGAAGAAGAAGAAGAAGAAGAAGAAGAAGAAGAAGAAGAAGAAGAAGAAGAAGAAGAAGAAGAAGAAGAAGAAAAAGAAGAAGAAGAAGAAGAAGAAGAAGAAGAAGAACAGGCCTGAGCATGGCTTGGTGATGCACGCCTGTAATCCCATCACTTGGGAGGTTGAGGCAGGAGGATCGGTGTGAGTTGGTGACCAGCCTGGGCTACAAAAGTGAGCTCAATGCCAGCCTGAACTGCATAGCGAGACTCTGTCTCAAAAAGACAAAAATAAATAAATAAATAAATAAATAAATAAATAAATAAATAAATGCCTGAATACTGTGCTGGAAAAAACTGAAGCGTCAGAAGAGTATCCTTGGGAAAAGCCCTGGGAAGCATAGTCAAGCATGTGTTGGAACTATTCCAATTCTCTGAAGCGCCAGAAGGCAACACTTCGCATGGCCACCAGCTCTGTACTTGCTGGGTTCTGCAGCCAGGTGAACGTTCCGTATAGGCTGAAGCAGAGTGGGAAGGGGTCATTATTTTGGAATACTTTCCCCTAGCTCCATCACTTATTCACTGAGTAGATTTGGTTAAATTATTGAATACTTTTGCCTGAGGTTCATCTTTTGTAAAGTGCAAAACTCACCACACACACACACACACACACACACACACACACACATTTTGCTTGCATTTACATTATAAATAACCATAAATAAACAGAGTCAGAGTTAGAGGAAACTTACTAGAGTTAAACAGGAAAAGTCAAACAGTGGAAAATTCATCTTATACTGTCTTACCATAATAGATAATATGGGATTAAGGGGATTTAAGGAAATAATGCATTTTGTTCTTCAGAGCAATTGCAAAGTACTATTAAGATCAGGAGTAGCAGGTGGGTGTGGGGCACAGACCTGTAATCCTAGTAGTCTTGAGTCAGAAGTTCTGCAGTGAATTTGAGGCCAGCATAGGCTATGTAACGGGGTCAAATCCAGATGGGACTGCATAGTGAGACCCTTTCTCAAAAATAATGAAATACAATACAATTTTTGAAATATTATTAACAACACTTAATATCTACTGGTTGCCTAGAAAATAAGTATGTGAATACATTTTCTAAACCTTGAGTAGTTTCTGATAAAGTAAGAACTATTTTTCAAGCTTTTGTGGAAATAGTATGGCAGACAAGTCAAAAGATAAAAAACACAGTCGAAACTCAGGGACCAAGAGTTCTCTAAAATGGATGTTTCAGTTTAAAGGGAGGAAGGAAGGGAGGGAGGGAGGCCCTTGTGTGTTATGCCTGCCTTAGTATCTCTTGTTGCTGAGACAGATACCTGACATGCAAAACAAAGGAAGGAGAGGTTTATTTAGCTCACAGGTGGTAGAGGTTTTAGTGCATACTGAGTTGGCTCCAAGGCAGAGTGGCCCTTGGCAGACAGAAACCTTTCATGGTGGCAGCACAGAGCAGTAGCAAAAAGGGGGTGGCTGCAGGGCATGCAAAGTGCCGGCGCTGGAGGCAGAAGCAGCATCCACACCCACAATAATCACTAACTCCAGAAGCCCCTCCACACCTGCCAGAGGCTTGGAAGCGCATCTACGAGCAAACCGTAACAGTGATCAGTCAGGCTATCTGTATTAATGACTCTAACCCACACAATGAATATTATGCTCATCCAGATTGCAGCTTTTGCCTTTGCCTGTCTTTTATGATGCATGAAACAGCTGACAGAAAAAGTTAGACCTCTGATCTTCTCGCTCCTTTGTTTCCTTGTTTCTTTCTTTTCTTTTTTCCTCCCTCCCTTTCTTCCTTTCTTCTTCTCAGGTTTTACTTCTAATAGCTAGTGTCAAATAGAATTCAAGATGTTTCTTTCTCTTTGAGATGTTCCAGACAGCTAACTGTTTTGACATTGTCACTTGAATAATTAATAACTCCCCTGGCAATTTCTTACTAAACATCTACCAAGTTAAGCCCTGAGTGAGATAAAATGAAAGGAAATATTACTCCTTATCCAGCAGTACCTGATAAATTTAGCAAGGAAGAATATTATCATAGTATTTATAAAACTGCTTTAGAGATTATCACTTTCAATATTCATATTTCACTATCACTGTAGTGTTAGATCGTTAATAATTATCTTTCTACAAGATCATGAAACCTAGAGAAACAGATGTCTATAATGAATGACAAGGGTAAAGAATTCAGATAACAGTGGAAGCACAGCTCTGGATGAAACAATGTAATGGGGGAATTACTGGAGTCGTGAGCGCAGGTCATCTTGGGCGGTTACGGAAAGGCACCAGAGACTGACTTCAAGGGGATTTTTCATAAGGTGATTGGATCCAGACTGGACTGGAAGAAAACTCAGACCATACAGAATTCATATTCAGTGACCACCAAGGGAGAAGCCGTGCAAGTCGCTATAGGTGGGGAAACAGCAGAGTAGGACCGGTAGGATGGCGATAAGAGGGCAAACCAAAATGTGGGGGCCCGGTAACTGGCGTCCATCTTGGAATTATATCAGCCATGTCCGTTGGGGTCCCTGAGTTTAGTTTGGGCTTTTGGGCCTCTTGATAAGTTTTTATTTCCCCACACCTTACCTATTTCCTGTAACTCGCATGTTCTAAGTCCTCCCCCGGTTGCCTTGGATGCCCAATGACGTGTTCCAAAGTCTCCCACCGTTGCCTAAGATACCTGCCGATGTTGCTGGCAAATCTACCTCATTCCTACATCCTGTATATATACCCGAGCGCCCTTTTGAATAAACGAGACTTGATCAGAATCCTGTCTGGTCTCCATTCTTTGCGTCTCTTGCCCTGTATTTCCTTTTAGTCAACTCTCCCACTCTAGAGTCTGCATTGACTAACCCGCGGGTCGGGAGACCAAAACACGTGAGGTGGTGAAATAATAATGAACCAGACAGAGGGCGCTACAAATTGGGCAGAGAATGGTGGATTTCCCTTTAAGAATACACGCGTGTGTCAGTGTTTCCCCTCTCGCCTGAAGCCTCACACAGCCAGAGGCTGGACTTTTTCAGAAGTCACTGGATCAAGAAATTGTGGCTTTTTCATGGTGCCATGCTGGGATTAAGGATGTGCGATTGCTAAATCAGTTCCCTGATTGGACTGGCACCAGCCTAAACCCAGTGGACCGTATGCAAGATAAGGGGCAGAAAGGGGCTTCTCTTCTCTCTTCCCTGCTCTCTTCTGCCTGGCATGAGCTGGTGTCTGCACTGCCCATCTGCTGAGCCACCCTGCCAAGGTTCTAGCCCATTATGGACTGAAACCTCTACAGACCTACACGTGTTAAATAAACCTTTCCCCTTTTAACTTTGATTCTCAGGTATTTTGTCTCAGAAACAAAGAAAGTCACAAGACAAGTGTAATGGGTAATTATGAAGAACTTTAGAGCAGAAGGTGGCATGATTTTAAAATAACATTTAAGTACACAATACTGTATTTGTGGAGGGCATGTATTATAGTTACCTGGATAGAACTGAAGGTAGAATTTTGCCATTGCTCTAGGGACATGGAGAGAGAGGACGTTATAAATTGTGAGGATTTCCAACTGGATGATAGAAAGGAGAAAATAGAAGGTGTAGCAGTATACACAGAAATAGTGGTTTCTTGTCAGCTTAATGATTCTGCCAAGGAATAGAAAGTAATGTGTAAGAAAGATCAACAGGAGGTGACCTTCTCTGTGTTCAATGCGTGGCAACTTTAACCACCTGACTGGTATAGCAGAGTCTCACATGAGGTCTTGGCATTTTTGCCATAGATGTGGACATGGGCAAGTTGAGTCTGAAAGCTGGTATCCAGGATGTTGCTCAGGGAATTTAAGAAAAATTGACTGACAGGCTGGAGGAAAACAACAAGATTTGACAATACAGTAGGAGAGGTAGAGGGGCAGTGAGATAGCTCTGCAGACTAAGTGCCTGCTTAGGGAAGCTGAGGGACAGGGGTTTGATCCCCGGTACCGCATGCTGTACTTGGGCTCCCAGAGCTGCCTTGTAGGCTGGGTGTGGTGGTGCATGTCTGTAATTCTAGTTGGGGAGGCTGAAAACAAGAGGATCACTATGAATCTGAGCTGATAGTGAGACCTTCTGCCAAATATATTTAAAAATATATTTGACTGAGATGGCTCAGTGGTCTAAAGCGCCTGTGTAGGCAAGCTAAGGCAACCACAGGGACCGAAGTTTGATCCCTGGCACCACATGCTGTGACAGCCCCACCTCCAGGGCAGGCTGAGCCGGTCATAGCATTAATTAATTAATTAATTAATTAAAACTTCAAATATATTTAAAGATAATGAGAGAGAGATTTTAAATCACAATCAAAAAATTGTAACTATAAACAAACAAAAAATCATCATGTGACTGTTATTCATATTACGTCAATAAGACTGGTGGAAGAAATGTTTAAAGCTTAGAGAAGCCGTTTCTAGGTACGTCTTTGGGGTGTTTTTAATGGTGATTGCCACATAGGTCAGCAAAGCGAGGGGGAAGCACTGCCCCTAGCTGTGGGAGGCGTCAACTCGGAGGCACAAATAGAAAAGAAAGCTGGCCTGGGTGTCTGCCTGCGCCATGTTCTGAGGAGCTCCCACAGCTGGGGGGCCGTGTTCTCGCGGCCTCTGCCTTTGGCCACCGGTGTCCACCGGCTTCAGCACCTCACAGCAGGCTCATGCCGGTGACTCTCCTGAGTGCGCGTCCCTGCCTTGGCCCTGGGACTGGTGCTGTGTCATTGAGCCTCACACTCCACAGCTTGTCATCATCTTGAGCCCAGCAGCTATTGGCCTGTTGCAAACACAGCCACTGTGGAGTCCCTCGGCTCTGACCCTGTGAGCCTGCTAACACATCCCCGTGCAGAGCTCCGCGTGGGTTTTCCGTTGATTACTTTCCGTAGAATCCTAACGGATGCAGATCACTTTGATGCTACTGAACTTTGGCCTTTATTACCACCAAGAAATATCAATAAATAGTCAAAAGGAAAGCCACAGAGTGAGAAAATATCCTTTATTTCCATCAACCAACAATTCCCCTTCGGAAGATGCTGTGTCATTTTGCCACATTACATTCACTCATTTAATTTCTCTGTAATATTCTGTTGTATGAAATTTCTACAATATGCCCATTCTAATGTTGTTAAATATTGGGTAATCTCCAGTGCTGAGATAGAAAGATGTGTGTCATATATCACTTGTGGGGATTTAAATGAATACAAACAATTTGGAATGTGTTTTTGCATTATCTACCAAACTTGAAAGTGCATGCATTTTTGGTCTTGAACAGGAGAATAAAGTGAGGGAGCACGGATCATTACTGACAACAACACAAGTGTGTTCCTTCCACTTCAACTTGTGGAGGTGTATTTATGGTTTATGTAATTTACTAAGGTAAGTTATATATAACTATGTTAAAATATGCCATTGATCTGAGCCCTAGACCACTTTTGGTTTCTTATTTATTAATTTATTTATTAGTTTGGTTTCATCTTAATGAGAAAAAAAAGATAAAATAGCAGTGAAACAGTTTCAAAACAGGTTAGTAGAATAGTGCAATAATTAAAGCATTGCATATTATTGTCTTTGCAGCAGTTATTCAGAGGACAAGATGCAGACATGGTATCTTATCTAACAATATTAGTACTAACCTTTCTTCTCAGTGAGCTAGGAGAAAGTAGCTGTGTATCTATCCTAACCAGATATATATATATATATATATATATATATATATATATATATATATATTTCCACAACAAAATGATTATTTATAACCCTTTTTTGTTTTATTTTGTCTGAGATGGGTGTTCCATTGCTGTTAGAAAAGCTCTATTTAGAGAAGTCTTTAAAGGACCTTTCATACTTGATGCCAGTCCAAAGATTGTAGGTATTGGAACTCAGCAAAATAAGCCAATATAGGCAAATATTCCTTGGTAGTCGTGAATTATCAGCAAAACTGGAAATTGTCTGAAGTTGTTGACTTGGCCCTTTTACAGGTCAGCATATTAATATAGTTTTACTTTTTATACCTTGCCATTACATTTGTCTACTCGATGATTAAGACCAAGCTAAAGCAAGACCTATATAACTAAGAAATGTAACTTTTTCTGATAAGGTCAATCAAATCCCTTCAGGATTTACCCTGGAACCATGTGCAGTTTCTTGTGGATCTTTGGTCAGTGTCAGTCATCTAGATGAGTCGTGGTCATTTCTTAGCCAATTTGCCCTCTGTGAAAGCCTGAGAGAATTTTTTTCTCTCTAGGTGACTCTCCTTAGATGCACTAGACATCATTGGTCACTTTCCTCTGTGACTCCTTACTCTCCTTGATCAGAAAATTTAGGACACCACTTACTAATTATGGACTTACGAGTAAACTAGTTGGGCCAGAAGTTTCTCAGCCGAAGTTTTCCATTTATCAAGATTTTCTTTTATAATGTCTGGGGAAATAGCTCAGCAATCTAAGTGCCTATCTTGGATACGCCAGGACCGGAGTTCAATCCCTGGTACTGCATCCTTTGCTCACCCCAGAACCCTGGGCTCTGGCGCTGAAGCCAGGTGTGATCATGTACTCCTATAATCCCAACACTGGGGAGGCTCTGAGAGGAGGATCACTAGTACTCTAAACTGCATAGCAAGACCCTGAAAGAAATAAATTTAAAAGAAAAAGATTTTCCTTTATAAAAGTAAATGAAAGTATGCAAAATATTTTTAAAATCCTTATTCTTCACAGACTAATCCATTTAGTTTAATTACAGTGCGTGCACAAGATCACACACACACACACACACACACACACACATATATATATATATATATAGTTGCTATTTATGTTTTTCGTTGGTGTAATAAAAATCTAAAATCATTAGTAAGTAATACTTTACATGTCAGTATTCTCTCAGAAGGGATTTTCACAAATGAAACTATTAAAAGTGGTTTATAATGAGGAAAGATTACAAATTAGGTTATGGATGATCTCTGTGATTTATAGAATGCTAAAATTTTATAATGACTGTACTTGGGATAGAGGTTTTGGAAAATGAGGCAGAGAAGCAGATAGTGATGTTAAAGGCAGACAACAGAAAAAATTTTTTGAAGAGACTCGTCGCAAAATGATGTCAAAGGAAAATCATGTAACGTATAAGCAGTTCCTGTTTTAGGAACACAACTGTTGTGAAATGCCGTGCATCAGTAACCTTCACAAGTACTTACAACTGGGGAATCTAACCATTTTCTAAAGTTAAAGAATATTTTAAAAACTTTAATGAAAGTTGCACACGTTTTAGTAAAAGCTGTTGCTTAACTTGCAAAAAATGTTCCTCCAGGTTAGCACAACGCTGGGTGAGAAAAGGCATGCTCAGTAAAACAGAACTCAGAAGCAAAGAAAGTGCCAGAAAGTGAAGAGGTAGACAAAACATACCCCCTCGTAGGCGTTGCTATTGTTTCCCTCACCTCTTCAAGCACTTTTCCCTGAGGCGCCTTACCCGGTGCTACTGCGTCTCTGTGTTAATATTCATGCTCAAGGAATGTCTGAGTCTTGCCCTTGTGTGAGTGACAGCTGAATTTGAAAAGACAGCAAGGGTGAGAGCAGGAGCCAGAGAACACAGAAGGAAAAGTAACTGGAATGTAATTATTTCAACAAATAGTGCACTTTGAATAAGTCCTCTGAGACATCAAAGAATTTCACCAGTCGGGTGTTATAAACTGGTGAAGCCCCACTCCATTTGTAGAAATCAAGGTAATATCTGCAGTTTTATTCTTGGACTATATATATATATATATATATATATATATATATATATATGTAAAATAACAAATGTATAAGGTACAGATTCATGCTTTTTGCTTTAATTTTGTTATTGTGTTTTGGTTTTTTTGTTCAGGGTCTCACTACACAGCTTGGACTCATAGTGATCCTCTTGATTTCTACCTCCCTAGTACTGGGATTACCGGCATACACCACCACGCCCAGACTTCATTGCTGGCTCAGCACATCAGGACCAGGGCTGGTGCAGCCTGCAAAGTCAGGGATCGAACCCTGGCACCTGCCCTTGTCTAAGCAAGTGCTTAGTCTGCTCAGCTATATCTCCAGCACTCAGATTGATGCTTTGATTCATGCATACATCATTTAATAACCAAACCAGACTGTTATCTGTGGATCACTATAAACATTTAAACATTAAATTCCTCTCTTTTAGCTATCTTACTTCTGGAGTTCTATTGTACAGTACAGGGACTACAGGTAATACCAGGGGTGTAATTCATTAGAGGTTAGTATCATAGATGCTGGGAATCTTGCTTTTCTCATTCCCTGTCTAATCTTCCAAAACCCTGTTAATGATTTGCCTAACATAAACTCTCAATAACTGAACAATAAATTGAATCTCATGGAACATTGTTTCTAGTTTATTTTAGGGAAAGATATTACATTTAATCAATGGGCTCCTTGCTCTGAAGACAGCCAGGATGATTGGCAGCTCTAGCTCCCCCTCTCCAACACCAGCATTTCCCCTATGTTTGCTGTTTCTGGTTGGCCCTCCTTATCTTGAAAACGTCATCACTGCAAAAGAGGCCAAGAGCAAGGAAACAAAAGGCAGTCTCAGAATGCTAGCCCACCCAGAGCAAGTCCAGGAGACAAGGTCGTAGAAGAACTTGGAAGTCACACAGCTGAAATTTCTGAGATGATACCAACTGAAATAGAGAAACATTTCCATCAGGCTGTGGAGGAAATCACATCAGAAATAATATCTCAGGTAAAAAGATGGCAACAGTCATGAAACAGTTACTTGATACATTTATGCAAGGCACAGATTAAAAAAATAGAAGTTGTGGAGGACTGCCTGAGCAGCTCTCCTTGAAAGAAGAGCAACTGTCTCCATTTTGACTGAGCCTGACCCTATTACCTTGTATTGAAATGTACAGAGCCGGCTAGCACTTCTCATTATCCTTTCAATTGGCCTTAAGCGATGTATATTGGCCTAGCCGAGGTGCTGGTGGTAATTTTTGAAGATGGCACGCATGTTTCCCTGACAGTAGCATGAAGAGCCAATGCTCCACAGTGTCAGCTGGGATCGAGCCTCAAGACAGAGGCTATGACTTCCTGGGGCTTGGAAGATTACACATCAGAGCTGAAGCACCAGACCCCCAAAATGTTACATACTATCTCAATAGCATAATGCAAATTATTTCCTTTGCATATCTCTGAATATGGCGGAGGTGAATGCAGCCCTCCTACCTAGCCCAGCTCACAGTGCTCACCTTTTTCCCACAATTCTCTTCAGTGCTCACCTTCTTCACACAATTCACTTGCACAAGCCACTCCCCCTTCTCCAATGAATAAAATCTAAGTGCAGCCCTGGGTCACCCTCCTGGTTCCAAAAAGCCATCTTCATGGCTGGTCTTAGGGTCCCTTGGCTCCCTAATAAATTTTATATATATATATCTTAGTGTGTTTGTTATCTCTGTGGGTTGTGCTGGCAGTGGTAGAGTGGTAGATTGGAATTAACTTGGTGGAATTCCAATAATGTAGTTTTAGGATTGTAAGTTTAGGCTTCTTAGGTCGAGATGAGAATCAGGAAGGGACTGCGACAGAAGGGCGTAGGAAAACGAAGGAAATATTGAATGAACAATACAAGAAAGAAGTAGAATGCATGAAACAGATTTAAACCGTTAATGAGGACATTAAGTATTCTACTGAGAGCTGGCAAAACCACTTGAATGAAACAGAAGACAGAATTTCAGACCTTGAAGATAACACTACAGCTAGTGAGCATGAAAGGAAACATCTTTTAAAAATAATGAAAAGCCAGGAAATAACAATTTAACAGATGCAAGATGATGCTAAGAAAAGTAATGTATAACTAATAGGTATCAATGAAACAGGTGAAGATAACACAAAAAACATAAGAAGTGTTTGTAGAAATAGTAGCAGAAAATTTCCAAATCATGGAAAAAGCAACTGACATACACATAACTGAAACATACAGAAGTCCAGCCAACCATTACGAAAATAAACCATCACACAGACACATATTAATCAAGATTCCAGAAATTAAGCAAAAAAAGAGAAATGTTGATAGCTATTAAAGAGAAGAAACAGATTACCTGTAATGGAAAGCCCATCAGTATCACAGCAGATTTCTCAACACAAACCATCAAATAATGAAGAGCTAGGAGTAAGATATGTGAGATCCTGAAAGAAAACAACTTTCAACCCAGAATGATGTAACATGCAAAACTACATATCACTTTCAATGGAGAAATTTGACACCTCCGTGACGAATAAGAACTGAAGAAATTGACGACAACCAAACTAACACTACAGGGCCCGCAGGATGGCTCAGTGGTCTAAAGCGCCTGCTTAGGAAAGCTTAGGAGGCTGCAGAGACCGTGGTTCGATCCCCAGCACCACATGCTGCGCCAGCCCTGCCCTCAGGGCAGGCTAAGCCGGCCATAAAGATAAATAAATACACAAACAAAAGTTCTGAAACAAAAAAATAATAATAATAAAAATAAAATTATTAAAATTAAAAAAAAAAAAAGAAAAAGAGAAAGATAGAGAAAAAGGCTTAGAATAGGCTACACAGTTGTGATTGTCCAAATGACTTTAAATAAAGTTTTAGGAATTCAAATAATTTAATTCAGAGTTAGTCATGAGCAGAAGTAACTAATCCATGAACCTTAGTGAATATAGAGATACTCATAGTTAATTTTCATTTGTTGAAAATATTAGACTCTAAATGTAGCACTTCAAATGCATGCATTATACTGTTTATAACTGTATAATACTTGTTTTAATATTAATAGGGTTGAAAGCCAAGTTCTTATTTCTTAAAACTCACCATATAATTTTCAAAACATTGTGTGACATTTATTGAATTTCATGTTACCTTTCATGTGGTAACTTATCGTGCTAGGTGTCAGCACTTTAATATAAAGCCACAAAAAATGCTTCCTGCCTTTATAACCAGTGCACTGTTCAGTTTTGAATATGGACAAAAGCAGTAGTCATAAGAGCATGACATATTTTGTATAATAGGTATATGAGTAAGAAATTTCTAGAAGTTCTTCATTTCTGTCATGATGTGTCCTTCATATTATCATGTAATATTCAAAATACTAAAGACTGAAAGACCTATGTACCATTTTGACCTATACTGTTATTGATGAATATTTAGGCTCACAAAAGAGTAAATTTTACTCAAGCTTAGTCTTCAACTAGGATTAATTAATTTACAGTGTGAGACAAGTTGTTTATGAAGTCCTAGAGATAGATGAGATTTTTAACAAGGAACTTCTAGTGAGCTATAAAGGAAATAGGAAGTTAAGTCCAGAGACAGTTGCCAGGGAACAAATGATGTGTTTAAAACCTAAGAAAAAGTACTAGAATTACAAACTCATGATTTACATACATACATGTATTTCTTATTCATAGAATTTATTCTTTCTCATTTCTTGTTCTATAATGTAATCATGAATTTATAATCCTTTTTAATGATTTCATGATCCACTATAAATTGTAGACGTTTCAGTGAGTTAGAAAATAAGATAAAGCATGCTTTATCCACAAACATATTCTTAGTTTTCTAGGGTTCTTTTTTGAGTTGGAGTCTGATTATGTAGTTCAGGCTGGCTGTGAGCTCATTATGTAGCTCAAGGTAGCCTGGAACTAATGACGGTCCTCTTTCCTGGGTCTCCTGTGTGCTGGGCTTACAGGGGAGCACCAGTGCACCTCGCTAGATCACCGTTAAAGTGAAGAGCTGCAAGGCATGTCATTGCAAAGTTTTGTTTCCCACCTAGATTATTACTTAGGTAATGATTTCATTTAACAAAGGAGGAAATAACAAAGGATCACTTAGTGTTCCAGAGTTAGAAGAATGTGTCAACATTCAAGAGTTAGAATAAGAGACAAAGCAAAGCCAAACACCTGTTCCTTCTCCTGGTGAGGAGGAAGGAGCCCAAATTGAACAGTATTTCAGTTACAAATACTATTCTTGATGGAATGTGGTACTTGAAGGTGGGATTTTGCTGCTTAGACCGGCAGCTTCATGTATCAAGAGAAAGGCAAAAATTTTTTAAATATGCAAGACTAGCATAAAATAGAGTATTTCTGAAAACTAAAAAATCAACCATAGGGATTATTGATAGTGATAGAGTCACAGTATTTTGTAGGACTTATTAAATACAAACTTCTCCTTTGTAAGCACAAGGAATTCACTCCTGTTTGTCCTGTAAGTCGCTGGGAGTCCATTACATTTAGAACATGAAGTCTCACATGTTCTACCCACATCCTAACAGCTGCGCTACAATGGAGATACATGATCTTTAGAATTAATGAAGACCCATCAGGCAGGCAGCAGCTAAGTAGGGAGCAGGCCTTCTGCCCCTCATTAGCACGCGCTGCCAGCTTCCTTCTGCTTCTGTACATTTCTTCTTAGAATAGGACCTGAAGTTAATTAAAAGCTGGCACCCAGATACTACCCACTGAATCTATATATATTGAGAATTGTTTTAGTAAAATGATAAAATGAAGACAAAGGATCTTGAATAATTTAGTCTCCTAATAAAGGAGTGCTTTTTTTTAAAGAATTTTTTTTCTTGTTTCAGAACTTTTGTTTGTTTGTTTATTTATTTTTATGGCCAGCTCAGCCCGCCCTGAAGCCAGGACTGGCACAACATGTTGTGCCAGGGATCGAACCACGGTCCCTGCAGCCGCCCAAGCTTTCCTAAGCAGGTGCTTTAGACCACTGAGCCATCCTGCCGGGACCCCTTCTTGATCTTTGACTCAAAATGTCTTGCTTTTAATTGTTAGAATTTGCTTCTAGTTCAGTTTCAACCAATTGCAGTATATATGTTGAAAAATTCATTTAATAAAAGGATAAAATGAAGAGCAAGGGTCTTGGATCATTTAGTCCACCAATACAGGAATGCTCTGAAATTGTTTACATTTTTTTTTTTCTAAAAAAAAAGAGAATTTTCTCACAGTGGAACCAGTTTAAATTTGACTTCCAGTGACTGTCTGGGTTAGATTCATTGCAGGATAAATCCATGGATGGGGCCCGACCTAAATGCAGGGTTAGAAAGCTAGGTGTCAGTGGAGGAGGTTGATCATCAGGCTAATCTGGAAAGGGTTGTCTTTAACCCTGCATTTTCCCCCAATGGTCTGCAGACTTCAACAGCTTTCTTTTACCTAGGCCTTTTTTTTTTTTTTTTTTTTTTTATGGTCAGCTCAGCCTGCCCTGGGGATGGGGCTGGCACAGCATGTGGTGCCTGGGATCAAACCCTGGTGTCTGCAGTTGCCTAAGTTTGCCTAAGCCGGCACTTTAGATGGCTGAACCATCTTGCTGGCCCTAAGAAGGCCTTTCTATGCCATTTTATACCCTGGAAACCAGCTGAACCCACAGAAACACCATAAGCCAAATACACCTCTCTTAGGTCAAGTTGTGGATGTGGTATGCTTTGTCCTAGCAAAGGGACTAAAACGCATTGTCATCAATTGAAATTTCCTTACTGAAGACTCTTGTAATACAACTGAAATCTGAAACCTAGGGGAAAATGACCCTAAATGATATGGGACTTCTATCCACTGAAGAGAACAGGTAGTCTTGGGATGCTCTCATATTTGTTTAGTTCTGATTATGTGCTCTTAATTTCTTATTTGCTTCCAAAGAAATGGAATATATCAAGGCGTTTTGTTCACTTCATGTTTTCTTTAAGATGGTCATGTGCCAGTGGTTTTCAGATTGATACAGGATTGATGTCTATTTACTCTCTATGTCTACTGATCGCAAACCAAAAGGAAATAAAATTGAAAATGTGTTACACAACTGTGGATTCTATTTAAGAGAGAATTTCTTGAAGGTGAGCATGAAACGAAGCTGAGTTGCAGACTGAACGTGATGATGCAGTACGTCTTCTGTGACCAGAGTGATCCGTATAAGGCCGGTGTAGTCAGACCTCACATGCGAATGACATCAGGACCCGAAGACATCTTCAGCCTTAGGTCTTATGCCTGTCCGTGTACACCAGCAGATGCATTAAAAGAGAAGCCTCAGTAAATTGCTAGATTCCTGTGTGTCTATTTTGTACCAAGCGTAGGCTCATAAAAAAGATCAGCCATGGTTAGCAAGAGAGACCTTTTTTTTTTTTTGCGGGACTGGGGTTCAAACTCATGACCTTGCACTTGCCATGTGGGCACTTGTGCCTCGGAGCTATTTCCCCAGTCCCTGAGAGACTGTTTCTGTCTTTGGAAAACTTGCATGAGACATTCAGGCAGAAATATCTTCAATAAAATTTATGACAATTAAAGGGAAAAACACTGATTTAAAAATTTTAAGTTATGTTGCAGTTAACTTCCTCTCTATATTTTCTGCTATAACTATGCAGCAATTAACTGAATTTTCCCCATATTTTTTCATTATAACTAGAACAAATTAAGCCTTTACTGACTAGACAATTACATCCTTTACATACAAGGCGTCAGCCTTCCGTTTTCACTCAAAGGAAATTATAATCTCACACACTAAAGTAGCAAACAGCAGATAATGTTTTAGTGTTTTGAAATCCCATTTCTGACCATAAGTGTAAAATCCTGGCATGTCAGTGTGTATGAGAAGAGGATAGACCTTGACGAAGTGAACTTGGCCCTTGACGTACTTTTGAATGGTTAAGACTTACTGTGTCATAGCATATAATTTCAAAAGGCTGCTTCCTATATAGTGCAATCAATATTGTTTAATTAAAGGATGATACTATTGATTTTAATTAACAAGAATTACTTACCTAATTAGTTTCTAGTTCATATGTGTTCCCAGAGATGGATAATTTAGGTTGTAATCCTATTCTCAGTACCTTGGGTCAGATTTTTTTTTTTTTTTTTTTTTTTTTT
>PVJA010035598.1:0-21725 GCA_004027025.1 Myocastor coypus | reverse complement strand
GAGCCTACTCTGACATGAAAGAAGCCAATTTCAAGAACTCAGACAAATACTTCCATGCACGGGGGAACTACGATGCTGCCCAGAGGGGACCTGGCGGTGCCTGGGCTGCTAAAGTGATCAGGTGAGGCAGCTTCCTGGGGAGCCTGGCCTGGGTGAGCAGAGAGGGCCTGACCTGCACGGCCTGGAGGGGCTTCCTCTGTCGTGTGGACCCATCGCCTGTGGACACTGCGCCCCTCCTCCTTTTGTCCCAGCTCCTTCTCTGTGCTTAGTGCTGGGCCTGATCACCTGCTGGGAATTCCTGATTCTCAGTCCTGCTTCTCTGGCGCTGTCTGCCCAATATAAGCATGGGCTGGGCATGGGTGCCAGACAGGGTCAGTGCCCAGCCCTCCCTGCCTTGGTTTTGGGGGGCTCCGTTCAGGACCATTCTGGGAGAGGGAAGCCAAGAAGGTGGGGCTGCTGGTCATCAGCCTTGTGATTAACCCCTGCTCTGCCGGTCTTGATTGCAGTGATGCCAGAGAGGGCATTCAGGGTTTCCTGGGCCGCGGAGCAGAGGACACAGCAGCTGACCAGTTTGCCAATGAATGGGGCCGGAGTGGCAAAGACCCCAACCACTTCCGACCTAAAGGTCTGCCTAGCAAATACTGAGCTTCCTCCTCACTCTGCTCTCAAGAATATTCAGCTGAGAACCCCAGAGGGCTGGAACATCTGCTCACCTAGCTACTTTGTTTGATGTCCTTACTAATTAACATGAAACACAAGAAAATATTCAATAAATGCTTGTGAAATCCAATTTGTTGTTGTGATCCAGGAAATGTGATGTTCTTATTGTGACTGTGGGCCTTGTAGATTGTTAATAAATATGATTGCTTTTGTTTAACTTGGTAAAAAAAAAAAAAAAAAAACAGGGCCCAGCAGGATGGCTCAGTGGTCTAAAGTGCCTGCTTGGGAAAGCTTGGGAGGCTTCAGGGACCACGGTTCGATCCCCGGCACCACATGCTGCGCCAGCCCTGCCCTCAGGGCAAACTGAGCCGGCCATAAAAATAAACAAACAAAAGTTCTGAAACAAAAAATAAAATAAAATAAATTCTTCAAAAAATAAAAAATAAATAAAATGGTAAAAGGAGCTGGGGAGATAGCTCAGTAAAACTAGCCTTTACCTGGTAAGCACAAGAGCTTAGGTTCAATCCCTGGTGCTGAGAAAAAATAAATAAATACATAAATAAAAAATAAAATGGTGGGGCTGGGGATATAGCTCCGAGGCACAAGTGCCTGCTGGGCAAGTGCAAGGTCGTGAGTTCGAACCCTGGTCCCACAAAAAATAAAATAAAATAAAATAAAATAAAATAAAATAAAATAAAATAAAATAAAATAAAATGGTAAATATATGTGCTATGGTCCTTAGGTACTAACAAAAAGATTGAGTGCCAGCCAAATATATTCTCATGTACTAACTGTTATCTGGCCCATTGTACCATGCCCAAACATCCTTCCAATGACTCCATAGTGGTGATCATGGGCAGGATGCCTGGAGTTTGGCTTTCAGTCCATTTAACAGAGCCATGGTCTTGTTCACTTAATTCGTTCTTGGTAGAGACATTAACTAAAAGATTTTTCAGTTAGACGAAGAGGATGCTTGGGTTAATTATAGCAGGGATAATTTCCTTGGTGCTTTTCATAGCCAATGAAACTATTGGCTCTATGGTGTTAGCTCATTTAGCATTAACTGCCCACTTTGTAGACAATTGAACAAGGATTTCTGGTGACAGAGGGAAAATTCAGCAAAATATTAACACAAAGTTAAAAACCCAAAAGAGCATTATAGAAACTTACATCCTTTGAGTGGGAGATTAATTTTAAAATTTATAATTACAACAAGGCATAAAATGTCACTATAAAATGACTCACTTTTTATTACCCCATTAACATTTAATAAAAATCTGTATCCATAGGAAGTGACAAAATAACATATACAAGAAGTAATCCAAAATATTACTGTGGATACAGATGGTCTTCAGAGAAAACTGATGTCAGTGTCAGTGGCTATAGATAGCCACATTTGATGCCCAGATTAATGATTGAGATGAGTTAGCTGATGCTTTTCTGTTAAAATAAAATGAATTCGTTTGTATATCTCACTTTTGGTTCTATGTTGAAATTAGTGTGCTCATTCTCTTGCTTATTAAAGTGTGTCTGGGTCCCAGGTAGCTCAGGGGCACAACTGCCTGCCTGGCAAGTACAAGGTCCTGAGTTTGATCACTGGTTCCAAAAAAAAAAAATGTGTCATGGAAGATTCTCAAACCAGCAACAACTAGAGGCTATACAATCATGACTGACTCCGCTGCCATTTCTTCAAAGCAAAGAAGCAGGAACTGTGAGGGACCAACTGAATGATGAAAACTTGTCTCCATTTTGGCTGAGCCTGACTCTATTTCCATGTAGTGATATGTACACAACTGGCTTGGATTTTTCTTCGTCCCTTAAATTGGCTTTCAGTAGCGCACATTAGTCTAGCCAGGTACTGGTGGTGGCAGTATGAAGATGGCATGCCCGTTTTCCTGATAGCCCTCACTGCTGCTCTTTACTATGAGCTGGATCAAGCCAGGATGAAGAGCCAGTGCTCCATGTGGCATCCAACCTCCAGACAGAGGCTATGACTTCCTGGGGATTAAAAGACTACACATCAGATCTGAAGCACTGGACCCCAAAATATCAGATGCTATCTCAGTTATCTAATGCACACTACTCTCTGCATATTCTTGTCTGCATATTCTTGTCTGCATATCAGGGGTAATCGCAAGCCTCCCACCTAGCCTACTCACAGCACTCACCTACTTCCTGCCACTCTCAGTCATTCATCCTCAAACCACTCCTCCTTCATGACTGAATAAAAGCTGGGTTCAGCACTGTTGGACTTAAGACCCCTTGGCTCCCCCTAATTATAAATATGCTTTAATGTCATTATTCTCACAGTGGGTTGCACTGTGATAGATTGGAACTAACTTGATAGGATTCCAATAACATATCCATGAGATTACAAATATAAACTTCCCAGACTGAGAACAGAACCAGAAAGCGTGCTCTATACACCTCCTGTCACTCAAGAGCTAAAATCACTTACCATATATTTGCTACTGTTAACTTCTGTTGTTCTTTAGAATTCATTCTTTAATTGTAGGGGAACTCCATCTCAGTTCTCCTAACTGTAGTAACATAGAGGTAAGATTGAAGACCAGTTGGTGTCCCTAGAAGTGGTGAATTATAGACAGAACCCAGGGAGGCCTGCCTGCTGTTGCCTGAGATTCTCAAAAAGCTGGGGCTCAAGGTTGCAGATGGCGGCTCTTCCCACGGATGCTCTGTTCTTTGTTTATCTGCTACATGACACCAGTGGTTGCCTTCTCCCCTGCTTGAAGTATTATTTGTTAGCATTTGTGTGAGCTATGTGTCTGGACATGTCTGGAATATGCTGTGTCTATTATAGTTGTGACGTATACTCCTTAGCCATTTTTTTTTTTTTTTTTTTTTTTTTTTTTTTTTTTTTTTTTTTTTTTTTTTTTTTTTTTTTTTTTTTTTTTTTTTTTTTTTTTTTTTTTTTTTTTTTTTTTTTTTTTTTTTTTTTTTTTTTTTTTTTTTTTTTAGTGCTAAATAAAAAGAAGAGCCTTCTGAGGCTCTGAGCTCACTGAGGAACTAAACTCTCAGTGAGTCCTCTGAAGCTACATTCATCGGGTCTTCTCGTCGTTTCTTTCGGCACTGGACCAAAAATCATACAACACCTAACATCTAGCAGGTTGGGAGCTCTATATATCAGTAGAAACAACTGATCACTCAGTAGACTGCTTTTCAAACAATGGTGCCAAGGGTGCCCTCTTCCAGCCTCTATTTTCCAGTTCATGTTTCACAATCTCCGATTATGGGAAGGAAAATCCTGACCCCCTTAGAAAGCAGTATGCTTCATTTACTCAAAATTTATTTCTGGTAGATTCCAGCCAATGACCCAGAGTGCTAGTTTCTGAAAGGACCTTTTCAGAAGCACTGGGGCATTTATGGTAACCCTAGGCTGGGCCCAGCGGCCTTGTTCCCATATGATCTGCCCTGGGAAAATGGTGCAATGTGAGTGATTGACCTTTGTGTACTTGTGTGCAGGGCTGGACTTAGCACCCTCCAACAAGAGCCCTTTACACACTTCAGGGCGTTTATCTTCCCCTAGGGGTAGCGAAAGGTAATCAGAGGAAACCTGCTCATACTAGGTTGTTAAATTTTAAAAAAGCAGAAATTATGGACTGGGGCATGGTTTACTGGGAGATCACTGCATTTGATCCCCAGCTCTGTCTGCACCCCAAGTATGACAGGTGTTAATATTGTGTTGTATTGTGCTTATATATGTGTTCCTACATCTATGCTACATTTAAGAAAATAAACTGAGGTCAAAGAAGTTAATATTGCATTTATTTTTTCTTTTTACTTGTTTTGCACTTTTCAAGTTTTTGCCAGTGAACATGTTCGTGCACTAAGAATCACTGAATCTATTTTGTTGCTGAGGCTAGTGGCGCATGACTGCAGTCCCAGGAATTGAGAAGTTGAGACAGGAAGATCGCTGTGAGGTTGATGCCAGTGAAGGGGCTGCATGGTGAGTTCAAGAGCAGCCTCTAAAAATTAAAAAAAGAGCAGCCTGTATAGTTGGAGGGGTCTTTGAAATGATCCAATGCACTGTTACTAGCTGGATTGACCATACTATGCAATAGGTCTCAGAAAGGTACTGGTGTCATCTCAGACCAAACACTTTGTCAGGATCTCTGCATTCCTGCCCCATGCCACCCTCTGATGTCCACCACTGCACCCTCTGCTTCCTGAAGTTGGGCTTTTTTAGACTTCGCAAATAGTGGGACTATGTAGCAGTACATGTTTCTTTTCTGATTGATTGATTGATTGATTGATTGATTGATTTGGTACAAAGTCTCACTATTCAGCTTAAACTCATAATGATCCTCCTGTCTCAGCCACCCCAGAATGGGATTACAGACATGCACCACCATGCCCGGTTTTGGTGGCCAGTTTGGCACAGGACCAGCAGGGCATGAAGTATTGGGGATCAATACTATATCTTGAGGCCTGGCCTCCGACAGGTGTGCTTCCAACCACAGCTGTGCTGTGTTCTCATCCTCTACAGTGTACTTCCTCAGGGGCCTATCCCTGATGACTTCCCATCTAGTTCTACTTAACAAGAGCTGTCTGTAATAAAAGGAGAAGCCACTGTTAGAACATAAGCGAGGCAATAGACCCAACAGGGCCTACCTTATGCAACCAGGACATGTGATCTTTCATGGGGGCCCTGGGGAAGGCCCCAGAAGGCTTGAAACTCTGATATCTTCCTTAATCTAGAAAAACAAGTATAAATAGCCATTATTGTCAATTGTTCCAAGCATAGCACTGCAAAGAACAGTTCATCTTTTGCATGAATCAACACATTAGACAAGTAGGCATCATTTAATGCTTGTAAAGGCCTTTGAATGAGATTCTCCTAATATCTAAAATTTTCATTTCCTCCTTCTTCAATATTTTTGCTAAATGACAAAATGACTTGAATGAGAGAAAAGTGGGGAATAGGTTTCCAGCATTGAATTGTGGCAAGGGAATAAAATAAGGTAACAGGATATTGTTATGGGCAGCTTAGCCTCCTAGGCCCAGGTTCCTCTCCTCACCACTGGCCAAATCAAAGAAAAAAATCATATATTTGAGTCAAAAAGCAAAAGAATATATTCAACTCTAGCTCCAAGGAGCTGGAGGGACCCTGGGGCTTGAAATCACCATCTCTGGCTTACAGAAAGGAAAGGGGTTTTTTAATGTAAGCAACAGAGCCGCAGCACAGGGACAATAAAAGCTCTCTATTTGTTTTATAATTTCCCACCATCTTTATCTCATCCTCTTCTTTCTCCTGGAAAATAAACCAGGATCCTTGCCCTCTGGGGCTGCCATTCTTAGGGGATAATGAGAGGAAGGGTGTGTTGCTATGTGCTCAACAGAACAAACTCTGGAATTCAATGCTACAGTGCTGGTTATAATTCAGGCTCAAATGTCCAGCTACCTTTGATAGAATCAACACCCAGGCCTACATGCTCTAGCCACATAAAACAGGCACATCAGTGCCCTCAAAACGAGTGCAAAAATAAACAGAAGAAGAGTTGTAACCCACGCTATAAAATGAACTCTATGTACCCATCCTCCTGCTCAGCACATAGCGACACACACCTTGAGCCCAGAAGGCCTGCTGCCCTCCCTCATCATCCCTGCCATGTGACACACATAATCCCATTGTAGGCACCCAAAGCAGGTAGAAATTATTCAGCATTAAGACAGGACTAGGACCTTCAAAGTGTCTGCAGAAGATGAGCCTCATTGGAAGTGGAGCTGGAAGTGTATGTGCCAAAGGCCAGGCCTCCAGGTAAAGATGCAATGCCCAGGCCACACAGCTGCCTTGAGATGGTACTGTGATTGCTATCACCTGGCCCAGGAAATACAGATAGACCTCAGTCTCCCAGGTGGGTGACCAGAACATCTGGACTGATCCATTCCTAAAATGCCTTTGTTCTTTCCATGGACCCTTGCTATGTGCCTGACTTCCCTTAGTGGATCAATATTAGCTAAACACCTATACTTGTAATCCATAGGTTGATTGTAGTTTGACCCATGTTGTGTGCACACGGTGACTTCGCTATGTATCCTACCCCTGTCAAAGGGTCTTGGTGGAAACCTGCTTCCAGGATCCTCTGCTCTCTCTCTCTTAGGAGCTAACTCTCAGTCAAACTTTTCTACTCTTAAACTCCTTTATTCTTCAAGATACATTTTGCATTTTGGGGAACACGATTTCTGCACTTCAGCCTTCAGCAAGTTAGGAGTTAAGTTTTTCCTACACTCATTCCTCCCTCTATAAGGTAATCCAACAGTCTTGGAATCTTTTTCTTTTGGATGAAGGGGCAAGGATGATGGGACAGATGAGTGGAGCCTGAATACCCTTCCCAGCACCTGTGTGAAGCTCCCTCCCAAGGCCGTGTCACTAAACTCGGAGTAAAATACTCTTGATTTTCTGGCTAAAACAACTGCTCTGTAACCTACATCTTCCAGCACTCTAGTACCACCCCCAGCTCGCACCGCTGTCTCCCTGGGTGTAGTACTCTAACAATCCGGCAGGTAGTGGTGGACTATTTTCTATTCGTCTTTACATGGGCCATTTCTGCATGACTCACAGCTAATTCCTACGCTGTTGTCCAACATTCCTACAGGATAGCAGCCTCCAAATGTAACTGGTCACATGACTGTCCGTAGGACTGATCATGAATCCACTTCAGTGTGGAGAATCCTGTGTCATGGACACACTCATAGACACTGCAAGTTTTATTTTTCTGACTTGTCTGTCTTCCTATCTACTCTGGCCTCAGGCTCAAGTGCATTCTGAGCTGTCCCTTGCCGTGCAGTTAGCTAGCTCAACTGTTTTACTTGAGCAGCACTTTCACATTCTTTATGTAACCAAACCTTTTACCTGTTATTGATTAGCCTTTCCAGCAAACGAGATAAAAAATGTGTAGAGAAAGAAAACATTTTCCAATCAAAAGTAAGACTGGAAATGGGCAGAAAGTCCTAACCTGCTCTTTGTCTGGAAGTCGTCAGATTACACAATCTGGGAAAATTAGATCATATTGAGGAAAAACCCCAGCCCCTCTGGGTGCTGAGTCCTGGCCAAGAGGGATTATGCAAGAGAGAAGACAGGTTGGCTTCAGGAGCAGAGCGTCGGTATATAGAGCACCAGCCTCTCCTGCCTAGCAGTCAGCACAGGCAGTGAGCGTCACCTGACCTCAGCACATCACAGCCCAAGGTGAGATGCGCAACTGTCCAACCTGTGCTCTTGGAGGCTCTCTCTCTGCAGCTGCGCCCTTGGGCTGCACCCACTTCTCTCTGTGCCTTTCCTGCATCTGCTCTTCTGAGGAGTGGGATTTACCAGTGTGAATACTCTTTAGGGTACATTTTGTGGTGTGCTTCTGTGTGACTATACTGGTGGATAGAGCTGGAGGTGTACAGATATTTCTTTAAATTTCATCTCATATTTCTGAAACATCAGTCACAGAATCTCCACATCTCTCATTGAAAGCTTCCTTTTACAGGAGCAATTGGGGGAGGTAAATAAAAAGTGACTTTATACCAATAGTCCACTTTGTGATCTCTTAGACTCTGTGATCTAATGAGGTAAATGAGAGTGGAAATTTCCACTCTCCAAAAGCCTATCTGTATGCCCACACAAGTGTGTTTGTGCATAAAGTTGAGTGAGGTTTATTTTCTGAATGCAAGATTGTGCAAATATTACCACTGTCAACCAGACGTATCATTCTTTGTTGTTTGCTTGACCCTGCAGCGGGATGAAGCTCTCAATTGGACTCGTCATCTGCCTCCTGGTGCTGGGTGTTAATGGCCAAGGCTGGTTCTCATACATGAGGCAAGCCGGGCAAGGTAAGAGCCTAAGCAACGGGGCAGGAGGTTGTGCCTGGCTGTCCCAAAGATTCACCTCACCAGATATCACACCCCAATATTCAAAAGGCCTGTAAAGCCATCAATGGATGGACCAGCCATGTGGTTTCTCATGCAGAGACTCCCAATGATTTTCTGACCACTCTGGCACTCTTCTAAGGGGGGAATTCACAGAAAGTTTCAGTGGCCAATTTTAAGTCCCAAAATTTATAGTAGGAGAGATTAGGATTTCAGGTGTCTCTTCTCTTAACACAAACTGGACTATAGTGGGAACTCTGGGTCAGCACATTTCTATGTTTGAGCCTTGAGGTGCAACAAAAATGCAAATGCACTACTACTTGAAAGAAGGTTGAGCATGGAGAAGATAGCCTCCATCCAGAGTGATAAGAACGGCTGAGATAGTGAGGGCTTATTGCACGCACCTAGAGCCTTAAAGAGCCATATAATTAGCTCATATTTCTTAATTCTTTTTTTTTTTTTTTTTTTTTTTTTTTTTTTTTTTTTTTTGTCTTTTTGAGACAAGGTCTCGCTATGCAGTTCAGGCTAGCCTTGAGCTCACTTTTGTAGCCCAGGCTGGTCTCGAACTCACACTGATCCTCCTGCCTCAGCCTCCCAAGTGCTGGGATTACAGGCGTGAGCCACCACGCCCGGCTAATATTTCTTAATTCTAAGGTGCAATAGACATCACAGAGAAATGGAGGAACTGAAAGTTTAAGACATACAATAAAGTTTCAGGGAAAAACAGGTGTACTCCAGGTAGACCTGCTTCTCAGGATTTTCTGTACTATTTCCAAAACAAAAGCCAGGATTTGTGAACATACATCCTGTTCTTTTTTTTTTTTTAGTATTACAGCCAGCTCAACCTGCCCTGCGGGCCGGGCTGGCACAGCATGTGGTGCCGGGGATCGAACCCTGGTCTCTGCAGTTGCCTAAGCTTGCCTAAGCTTACCTAAGCAAGTGCTTCAGACCACTGAGCCATCTGGCTGGCCTAACACACACATCCTGTTCTTTACCTGAGAAATGGTAAAAGGCTAGGATGGATGACTTTGGGAGTGACCTCCTGCTCCCCTGCCCACAGCAAAGGACACAATGAATTGCACTGATGAACCTTGTCTTGGGCCTGAGAATGGCCAGGAATCCAGCAGTATGAGAAATATGTCCCTTTGGCTATCGCAGCAAGATTTTGCCTTCGAAATGCAGCACTGTGCCTGGGACTGTAGCTTGGTGGCAAAGCTCTTGTCCATCACATGTGAGGCTTTGGGTGCAAATCAGATGGTACTGGTTTCTGTGGCCTCTGAATGGCTGTTTTAAGACTTCATTGCTAATCCTTTGTAAATTCTGACACACACAGCTTAAAATATGTTTCATTCTTCAGTGTTGTTCAAATGTTAAGGACCATTTTTACGAGAATGATTAGGGACCAGGTATAATTTGTAAAATGCTAGTGCCACTGTTGACATCCCTGCCCTAAACTACACTGGACTCTCTGAGGCTGGACTCTGGCAATCCAGCCCTTAATGAACACCCCAGTTAATTTTATGCATAATACATAAAAGCTTGGAGCAACTACCTCACAGACAAATTATACAAACCATGATTAGAACTATATATTGGAATTTCTCCTTTTTCTTATCCAGTTAAAATTTTCAAAATTCATTTAACACCAGTATACTTCACTTTCTTTTCTATGTCTTCCACTCTCCACATAGAGTCACATAAATACTGAGTACTTGTAGTATTCTAGACATTATATAGATATTTTCTCAGTTCTGCTGAGAAACCACTGAATCATAATGCCATTCCATTGTGCTGACGAGAACAGTGAAGTTTCACATCTAAGGAGGCAGTTGCTATTTTCTTGCTTCTTGTATTCAATTCATTTAAATCTGTCTTACACACAGCACCTTTAATCAACTTCTCCCTGAATTCATCTATAAACTACAATTTTTTTTTATTTTAGTGTTTTTGCAATTTAGTAAATAGTTTTCTTGATGAATGTAGTCATGAAAGTTGTTCAAGAATATTCAATTTATGGTTTCCCTGGGCTGGTAAGATAGCTGAGCAGCCTAAAGTGCCTGGTTAAGTAAGCTTAGGCAGCTTCGGGGGACCATGGTTTGATCCCTGGCACCTCATGCCTCGCCAGCCCCATCCTCAGGACAGGCTGAGCCAGCCAAGATAGATAGATAAATAGATAGATAGATAGATAGATAGATAGATAGATAGATAGATAGATAGATAGATAAAGTTATGGTCTTCCTGATTGGTCTGTAGCCTTTAAGAAGTGTAAGAAGCTGTTGTATGAAACATCTGTCAAACTAGTAAGACTGCACTGATTCATCCATCACTTTCAGGATTGTTGGTTACCTGGGCATATGTACCCCAGATAACCTTGCCTCCTTGTGCCACAAGGCCCAACTCACTCATGTTCACCTCAATCACTGTTCCTTTGGTAACAACACCCAAAGTTGTATACAGTGGCAATGAGGAACTCTTTTTTTACACCAAGTATTGGCAGGCAAAAGGTAACTTTCAGCTGAGGCTGTGTTACATGGGCCTTCTTAAAGCATAAGCCCATTGGCCTAATGAATCTGTACCATTTAGGTGGTTTTCTTGTAAAGCCATCTCCAGCAAAGCCGTCTTTAATAATCATCCTCTTCCATGCCTTCTTTTTTTCTCTTTCCAGTTCAAATAACTTTTAATACTTCTGTTTCTCCTTGGGCACAAACTTTGGGCAGAGGAACTTCCTGTATTCCCACTTTTTATTTTCATTTTCTTTTTTTTTTTTTTTTGTCTTTTTGAGACAGGGTCTCACTATGTAGCTCAGACTGGCCTTGAGCTCATTTTTGTAGCCCAGGCTGGTCTCGAACTCACACTGACCCTCCTGCCTCAGCCTCCCAAGTGCTGGAATTACAGGCGTGCGCCACCACACCCGGCAAATTTTTATTTGTTTGTTTGTTTGTTTATTTATTTTGGTACTGGGGATTGAACTCAGGACCCTGCATTTGCCAGGTAGGCACTTATGCTACTGAGCTATCTCCCCAGCCCCTTCATTTTCTTTTAATCATGTTGGAAAGTACTTTTGCACAAGACTGTCCCTCTCTGTCCAGCAGGTAGGCAGGTACTGTTCCTCATGGAGTCTTTTCGTCATTCTTTTGTTTGGTGTTTCTCTTTTTCATGCATCTTGATAGTCTTCTTCATTTGTATTTTCTCCATATGGTGCTGTTTGTGGTCAATCTTTTTATTTTTTCCTTCTGTGAACATTCATGAGCCTCTCGCTGTTCCCTCTTTCTCTTTTTCTCATGGTAATCCAAGCAGTACCATAGTGTTTACAGTGTAAGTCAATATATTCATTCCGTGACATGACGGCAGCTGCCAGTGGCTGCAGCTGTGCAAAGAAAAGTAGTAACTTTGGGGTCTCCAGGACGCCTGAGTTGCCTCCGTGCAGCCGGAAACAAGAAAGCAGCTACAATTATTAATGCATGATATTCTGAAAGGTCATGGGCTCCCCAGTGATCTTTCCATAAATGTAAATATGGCATTTGGATCCTATCAAGGTCCCTTCAATGCTCTTTTCCTGTCCTTAGTCCCCTATTGCTTCTCTAATATTCTGTTTTGTACTTTGAGGCCTTTCATTAGGTTGTTTCCACAGATGAGAGACTGCATATTGGGGTGGCTGAAAACAGGAGGATCACTATGAGTCTAACCTGGATTTTACTGGGTCTGGTTCACTCTGTTGATGGAATTCCGACATTGTCCAGGCTCAGAAATATGCCCTGCACATTCAGATATACTCTGGGTCGTACTTATTCTACCCATGAGGATAGAGTGTGTTCACTGACCACATTGTGACTGGAGCCTCCCTCAGCCTGTGGTGCTCTCCACCTTGTTCAGAAGGTTCACTGGATCTTTCTAGACAGCTATGGAGACAACAATCGGTCTCATACCCAACGTGAAGGGCAGAGGTTGATTGAGTCCATGGCTGGCTGGCTCCAAAGCAGGGACACCATGGTGGAGGGACTGGTGAAACAAAATTGCTAACCTCATGGGGGCCAGGGAAGAAGATGAGTGAGAAATGTACCTCCAAATGTGAGCACCACAGTGATCCTGAGACCTCATCTAGGCTCCACCTCCTAACAGCATATGCGTTCGCGACATCCACAGACCAGTCCACTGATGAGCATGGCCCCATGAGCCAATGGCTTCCAGGAGTCTCTGAATCCAGACGAGAGCAGGCAATTAAACTGAAGTGACACAGAGGGTCCTTGTAGACTGAAGCATCCCTTAGGGACCATCTCTCCTTTTTTTTTTTTTTTTTAATATGCATCTCATATAGTAAAAAAACAAAATAGCAATGAAAGAAAGATGGAATCAAGTGGAATAAAGCCTGTACTCAGTGTGATTCCCTCAACATGTGATGAAAGTAAATGGATATTCATTTATTTCTGTGGACTCTGTCAAAGGCTGAAGTCTTTGGACTCTGAGGAAGAATTTTTATTCCTTTATTGACCACAGCATGTTCATCTCCATCCCTCTCTTTTACTCCCAGGGGCGAGAGACATGTGGCGAGCCTACTCTGACATGAGAGAAGCCAATTTCAAGAACTCAGACAAATACTTCCATGCACGGGGGAACTACGATGCTGCCCAGAGGGGACCTGGCGGTGCCTGGGCTGCTAAAGTGATCAGGTGAGGCAGCTTCCTGAGGAGCCTGGCCTGGGTGAGCAGAGAGGGCCTGTCCTGCACGGCCTGGAGGGGCTTCCTCTGCCGTGTGGACCCATCGCCTGTGGACACTGCGCCCCTCCTCCTTTTGTCCCAGCTCCTTCTCTGTGCTTAGTGCTGGGCCTGATCACCTGCTGGGAATTCCTGATTCTCAGTCCTGCTTCTCTGGTGCTGTCTGCCTAATATAAGCATGGGCTGGGCATGGGTGCCAGACAGGGTCAGTGCCCAGTCCTCCCTGCCTTGGCTTTGGGGGCTCCGTTCAGGACCATTCTGGGAGAACGAAGCCAAGAAGGTGGGACTGCTGGTCATCAGCCTTGTGATTAATCCCTGCTCTGCCGGTCTTGATTGCAGTGATGCCAGGGAGCGTATTCAGGGTTTCCTGGGCCGCGGAGCAGAGGACACAGCAGCTGACCAGTTTGCCAATAAATGGGGCCGGAGTGGCAAAGACCCCAACCACTTCCGACCTCATGGTCTGCCTGGCAAATACTGAGCTTCCTCCTCACGCTACTCTCAAGAAATCCAGCTGTGACTCCTTGAGTGCCTGGATATTTGCTCAACTAGCTGCTTTATTTGATGTCCTTAGTGCTTGACACAGAACACCTAAATATATTTAACAAATGTTTGTGAATGTCAATTTGTTGTTCTAATCTGGGAAGAGCATATGATGTCTTTACTGGGAAAGTAGGCCATATGGATGATCAATAAGTATGATTGCCTTAATTTTACTTTTTTTCAAAAAAAGAAATAAAGCCCTAGCTATGAAATAGAAATGCGGAGTATAATTAATTCCCCATAAATGGGCTACAACATGGACCAATATATGCCTATATTATATATTCCATAAAATAAACATGATAAGAGTATCTTATGAGCAGCTTAAAAGATAGTTAAATAAATAAAAGTTCACGAAATCTTTATTTTATTTTATTTTATATTTTAAAGATACTACAAATTAGAATTAAAGCAGCAAAAATTACAAGATACAGGATTTCACTGTTATGGTTTGTCCATAGTTGTTTCACCTCATGCAGTCATCGAATGGGCTTCTAGAGTTTGTGATTAACTCAAGATCCACTAGAACTTGGGTGTGAGTGCTGCTGGGATTATGGATGTGAGTACCTCACCCAGCCTGGGATGCATGGCCTGAATGCGGCATGAAGGGGACAGATGTGCCCCCGGTAGCCCTTGGTGCTGTTGCTCCTCTCCTTGTGCTCTTCTGTTTTGCTGCCTTCCTCCACCATGAGCTGGATGCTCTCTGCCCTGGGCCACTCAGCCTTGGAGCCAGCTGAGTATGGACTGAAGCCTCCAGTAACTGCGGTCTAAGTAAATCTTTCCTTCCTTCATTTTGAGTGTCAGGAATTTATCCAGGCAATGAGAGAAGAGTAACTGAGACATTCACCTAACAAAGTAATATGAATTTCATAGCATTTGTTGTAATACATAGTGTTTCCCTCCAAGCAGTTATTGATATTACCAGATATATGCATGTAAAATGGGAAAAAGAAATGTCTAAGAAATTGAGAAGAGCCAGGGAGATAACTCAGTGGAGTAAGTGCTTGCCTGGCAAGTGCTAGGTCCTGAGTTCAATCCCTGGTACCCTCCCGCCCCCCCAAAAAAGAAAAAGAAATTAAGAAATGAAAAAGTACAAACAACTGAAAAAGGAGTCAAAACAAATTAAGTGGGGCTGGTGAGATAGCTCCGTGGTCTAAAATGCCTGCTTAGGCAAGAGTAGGCAATTCCAGGGACTGTGGTTCAATCCCTGGTACCATATGCTGCACCAACCCCACCCCGAGGGCAGGGTGAGCTGGCCATAATATAAATAAATAAATAAATAAATAAATAAATTTTTAACAAAAACAAATTAAGTATTATCTGTACCTTTTCAGAGACCAGCAAATATGCACAGTACAGTTGTCCAAACCATCCTACTTACATACATAGATAAATCCCTTTCTCCCACTCCCTCTCCTGTCCTTCTCCTCAGCTCAGTATCTCTTTCCTTTTGAATAAGTTCATTCTCTATTCCCAGTATCTTCAGATTCAATTTTCCTTTTCAAGTTCTCACACTAAGGAGACAATACAATGTTTGCACATGTGAGTCTGATTTATTTCACTTAAGAGTGTTGTTCCCAGTGGCATCAATTTACCAGTGAGAGACTCAAATTTATCCTGCTTTATAGCTGAATAATACTCCCTTGTGCAAAAATACCACATCTTCCTCATCCATCATTCAGTTGATGGGCATCTGGGTATATCCAGGATTTGGCTATGACAAATTGTGCTGCTATAAACATAGGTACAAAAGTTCAGGGGCCTGGCAGGATGGCTCAGTGGTCTAAAGCGCCTGCTTAGGAAAGCTTGGGCAGCTTCAGGGACTGCGGTTCGATCCCCGGCACCACATGCTGCGCCAGCCCTGCCCTCAGGGCGGGCTGAGCCGGCCATAAAAATGAGTGAATAAACAAAGGTTCTGAAACAAGAAAATAAATAAATAAATAAATAAATAAAATTAAAAAAAAAAAAAAGTTCAAAAAGTCTTACAAAAATACAACTCACCAAAACAATAAAGGAAATAAAAATATTAATTATACCATAATTATTTTGAAAATTTTATTCTCATAAAGAAAGTAGTAGCCAGGCGTGGTGGCTCACGCCTGTAATCCCAGCATTCGGGAGCTGAGGCAGGAGGATTGGTGCGAGTTGGAGACCAGCCTGGGCTACAAAAGTGAGCTCAAGGCCAGCCTCAACTGCATAGCGAGACCCTGTCTCAAAAAGACAAAAAAAAAAAAAAAAGAAAGAAAGTAGGAGCCAGGCGTGGTGGCCCACACCTGTAATTCCAGCACTTGGGAGGCTGAGGCACGAGGATCAGTGCGTGTTCAAGACCAGCCTGGGCTATAAAAGTGAGCTCAAGGCCAGCCTGAACCGCATAGTGAGGCCCTATCTCAAAAAGACAAAAAAGAAAATAGTACACATAAATGGTTTGATAGACAAATTTAACCCTACTAAAAGGCAAACAACTCACAAACAACTCGCGTTTTTGTGCAAACAGCACCAGTAAATACAGGAGAAAATATTTTCAACCTTGTCTTCTAGGGTTGAAACAGTTTGACATTAAAACAATTCAAAGAAAACATCAAAAAAGCAAAAGTGCTTGAGGTTATCACCAACAGATTTCAGCAGTAACCTTCTCTAGAGTCAAAGGAGAGGTCAAGGTTATGTCCTTCATATAATACTGCCAGATCCTATGTAGTTTCATTCCCTGTACCAAATACATATCCTGCAATCCTGAAGAAGTGTTTTCAAAAGCCCTTGCAGTTTCTTTTCCAAATTAGGTCCTCTTCCCTCAATCTTGCAGGCCCTAGTATCTCACATTCTGATGAACCGCTTGCCGGCTTCCATTCTGTCCAGTGAGCTGTGTCTCCCGTACGTCTCTGTAGATTCTGGAGTCCTCACTGGTCTCTCTTCTTGCCCTTCAGAAGTCTTTGCCCTTCCCACGCTCTCCTCCCTGAAGATGGTGTTATTCATTCCCCCTCCTCACAGCAAGAGATACCTCTTAAAGCCATTTCCCTTAGCCCTTGACCCAGACCAAGATAGAACCTCACCTTCTCAGTGCCCCAGCTGGGTAGCAGTGATGGCCTCCATGGTATTTTGTTCATGCCTTCTGGAAATAACTGCCCATCCTTGTTAGAATTGGTGGTCAGAATATCAGTCTTGCTGCTGGTTGGCCTTTAAGCTCCTCTAACACTGGGTAGTGATGACAGGATAACATCAGTTTCCCTTGATGATGAGGCGACCGTGGGCCAGTCACTGCTCTTAGCACTTTCTTGTCTTATCCTCTCAGATCCTCACACTTTAATTTCCTTAGATTTGAGTTAGGGGAACTCCAGACACAGTTGCAATAGCATCTCTGAATCACAGGGCTAGTTGGCTGCTAGCACCAAACACCTTAACCATTTGCTTTAAACAACCGTTGTGTTGTAATGTACGGTTTAGGACACAGCTTTTGTCTTCATTGCTTTGTCACATGGAGACACAATTCCCAACACTGCAACTTAAAGGACAGAGGTTTCTTTGAGCTCACAGTGTATAGACGTTTCAGTCCATAGTTAGGTGACTCCAAGCCAGAAAGTGCATGGGGAAAGGTCTGCGGAGGAAGGCCGCTCAGCTCATGGGAGCAGGAGGCAGAGAATGTGGGAGGATCCAGGGAGGCGGATGTGCTCCCTGTCCTCATGCCCCACAGGCTCCTAACAGCAAATGAGCTATAAACTCCCATACTGCAGTCACCTTCCACACACAAGGGCACTGGGGGCCAGTTCCATCTAAGCCATAACACATGCACAGGCTGGAGAGGTGCCTCATTGGCAGAGTACTGCAAGGCCCTGGGTTCAATCCCTAGTGTAAGCCTCTGCACCGCCAACTGTGCTATGGAGAAACATTAAATAAATGCTCCCAGGAGCACTTGGAGCACTGTGCCACACAGGGCAGCCCAACTCGGGACAGTGGCTGCCACCCTGCACATCTCCCAGAGTGAAGCTTGCAGGCCATCCCTCCATCCCTTGCTGAGTGGTTGACACAAAGACTGGGCTGCTGACTGCCAGGACCAAGGGGCAAAAAAGGAGGACATGAGGTGCTTCACTATGCTGAAAGGAGAGGTCAGGAAACACACACACACACACACACACACACACACACACACATGATGGCCACCTCCCCTTCTATCTAAAGCCTGCTTGTATGTTTCCTCTACTTCTATTAGAATCTGTTAAAAGCCAGGCATGGCAGTGCACGCCTGTAATCCCAACACTCGGGAGGCTGAGGTAGGAGGATCGGTGCAAGTTCGAGACCAGCCTGGGCTACAAAAGTGAGCTCAAGGCCAGCCTCAAATGCATAGCGAGACCCTGTCTCAAAAAGAAAAAAAAAAGAATCTGTTAAAAATGTTTTCTTTTTTTTTTTTTTAAGAATTTTTTTTTCTTGTTTCAGAACTTTTGTTTGTTTATTCACTCATTTTTATGGCCGGCTCAGCCCACCCCAAGGGCAGGGATAGCGCAGCATGTGGTGCCAGGGATCGAGCCATGGTCCCTGAAGCCACCCAAGCTTTCCCAAGCACGCACTTTAGACCACTGAGCCATCCCACTGGGCCCCAAAATGTTTTCTTATTAGTGCACCTTTGCAGTGCATACAGTTCACAGCCACCTTGGTGAGTGGATACGTGTACATGATGCAGCTTGACTCTTCTCCCACCTCCCTATGCCCATTTTCATTCTTAATGATAGTACTAATCTCATGGCACGTTTACGATGTATAATGCTTACATGAATTGAGGTTCTTAAGCTCAATTATCTTTGTTCTGTTCGTTTTCTCTCCCCTCCCCCTTTCTCTCACCCACGTTCTCTTCGCCCTCCTCCTGTCTGCAAGAGCTCTATCCCTTGTCTCCTTCCATTCATCTTTTATCATGCTTCTTACATGTGCCTTGCCTTACTCAAATGAAAGATCCTACGCTGTATTTAAGCTTATGTGTCTGGTTTCTTTCACTCAACATTCCATTTTCCATCGGCATCTGGTCTTCTACAAATGCTTGAAATTTGTCCTTCTTTATCACCAACTAGTATTCCATGATATATAGATACCATACCTCCCATTGTTAGTTGATGGATCCGCAGGCCGCTTATAGGATTTAACCATTAGAATCTCAGTGGTTCTCTTCCAAAGCCCTGCAGTAGGACCTGTGTGGGAACTGCAAGCCCTCAATTCTGACCCCATCAGTGCTGGACCAAGTCACAGAGGATATCAAGATGAAACTGATGACCCAGCAGAAAAGTTTAAACATGTCACATAAAATGTAAAGGTAGTTTAGTATGCTGAGCTGTAAAAGGCTCTAATCAGCAGCTTCCAACATTGCCGGTTTCGCCAGTAACCCACTGCAATTATGGAACATTTCACGATGTATACAACTACCTTCTCTTACATCAAAGAGAAGAAATCTATTGTACTAATAACCATTAGAAAATTTATCATGTCTACACCCTGTGCTCTGTATAACTACAATGAGGACAACAATATGCATTGTATCAATTACTGGGAATGTATTACTAATGTGTTTTAAAACTGTCACATTGTAATTTCTTATTAAAAGTAATAAAAAATAAAAAAGATGACACTGATGGAGAAGAGGGGACTTTGGACTTGATCGTCACCCTCTGAAAGAGCCTATGTTATACACACACACACTTTTTCCATCTTCCCAGGCCATATTTCATATAGGAGAATGCAATAAGGAATAATTATTCTTCAAGGACACACAACCTTGCTAGCCAAGAGAAAATAGAGTAAGAAATTTTTTTAAATCACTCCTCTAATTCACTGGACTGATGGCTACTGGGGCAGAGCTGCTGGTCCCTGGCTACCAGGAGAAGAGGCTGGTATTTATCCTGAGCCTTCCCCACTGGGGCCATGGCAGGGAGAAAGCCAGGCTTAATGCCTGGGAAAGGTACTCCCAGGCCATCCTGATAACAAAGATTGCAAAAGAAAACATGCTGAACTCCCATGTGTTTTCCATCCACAGATCACTGTCCTTAGCTGCAAGATCCAGGCACCTGACCTCTGCCCTGCTTTGGCGGTCTTTGGGTCAGAGGTGCTCCTCTGTCAGTCAGAGAAGGCAGAGCTGAAGCTGGAGGGGCAGGAAGGAGTGTAACAATGCTGTCCGGAGGTTTTCTGGGAGGTGTGGGGTTGGCAGGGGCTCCTGCAACCAGGACTTGACTTTGCTAGAGTTTGAGCTAGCATGGGTCCTGCCGGAGCAGACCACAGCTACTTTAGAAATTACATCCCTTGGGGCTGGAGAGATAGCTCACTAGTCTAAGTGCCTGCCTGGCAAACTCAAGGATCTGGATTCAAACCCCCATGCCACAGATAGCTTAGTAAAATAAGCGCTTGCCTGTCAAGCCCAAGGTCCTAAGTTCAACCCCCAGTACCGCAAACAAAATGAACAAACAAACAAAAAAGCATTTTGGGGCCGGTGATATAACTCAGCAGTCTAAAGCACCTGCTTAGGCAAGCTCAGGCAACCTCAGGGACCGTGGTTCGATCCCCGGCACCACATGCTGCACCCACCCCATTTCCAGTTTAAGACACACTAAGTCATGTGAGATTAGCCAAATCTGTCCAGATTATTTAAAATAAAAAATCTCACAGATTCTGCTGGGCGCGGTGGCTAACACCTGTAATCCTAGCACTCAGGAGGCTGAGGTAGGAGGATCAGTGCGAGTTCAAGACCAGCCTGGGCTACAAAAGTGAGCTCAAGGCCAGCCTCAACTGCATAGCGAGACCCTGTCTCAAAAAGACAAAAAACAAAAACAAACAGAGTGCAAAGAAAGCATTTTCATCTTAGAAATTCAAGGGCAAACTCTAAGAAGGCCATGATGGGATGGTAGAGGGCCTCATCTGTTACAATAAAGTGGCGGCCCATCTGGAGAGGCGCCTGGCTCCCAGGCAGGTGAAAGTTGGGGAGAGCTCTTTCTGATGTGTTCCCTGGAGAGTCACTGACTAACTACTGGTCACATGAGGCAGAAAGAAGCCTGTGCAGTAGGAGTGGTGCCGGGGTTGAAGCACAGAGGCCACTGAAGCACGGGTGTGCAAAATGTGATCAAACTACCTGGGAAAGTTTAAGAATTTGTTATGGTAAAAGATCCATTGTCCTTAACTCCCTAACATTCCTCCTCCTTACTCACTTTGAAAAAAATTTACCCCATCATTCTTTCAACTTTCTGAAGTAGTTCTGTGCAGCTTGGATCAAGCGATCCTTCTGTCTCAGCCTCCCCAATGCTGGGGTGACAGGCGTGCACCACCATGCCAGCTCTTGGTGGCCAGCTCAGTGCACCCGAGGGCAGGGCCCATGAGGCATGTGGTACCAGGGATCAAACTTGATCCCTGCACTTGCCTAAGCAACTGCTTAGTCCACTGAGCTATCTCGCTGGCCCTTTTGAAGCAGTTTTGGATGTCTTTTTTTGTGAATGTCTTTATGATATGTGCTTAAACATATAATGAAAGCTGCTGCTGAGTGCCTCCAACAGAGAGACAGACTTGGGAAAAACTATGCAGTGCTTCCTCTTCCACATTCCAAGCCAGGTGTGGTGGCGCACGCCTATAATCCCAGCACTTGGGAGGCTAGGGCAGGAGGAATGGTATAAGTTCGAGACCAGCCTGGGTTACAAAAGTGAGTTCAGGGCCAGGCTGAACTGCATAGCGAGACCCTGTGTCAAAAAGACAAAAAAATCAATCAACCACATTCCACCAAGTCTGCCACTGTGAGCCTCAGGATCTTCTCTGATGTCAAAATGAATGAACAGGTAAACATTTTGAATCAGTTTGGAGCACTGGCACAGCAAGACACTCGTGAAAGAAAACTCCCACGGCTGCAAGAACCATGAGATAAACACGCTCACACAGAGGAGAAAATATCACAGAGGAAATTAATGACAATGTGTCTTTTTTTTTTTTTTTTTT
>PVJA010035597.1:0-21746 GCA_004027025.1 Myocastor coypus | reverse complement strand
TTTTTTTTTTTTTGAGATAGGTTTGTTGTGTAGCCCAGGCTGGCCTTGAACTTGGAGCAATCCTCCTAGTGCTGGGATGATAGGCTTGCGCTCCAAAATGACCAAACTCTCCTGAGAGATCAGATTCCCCTACAAGATATGGCACAGTGGAAATCAGCTGGTTTCATGGGGCTGGAGACCTGAGTTATAGTTCCAGTTACAGAATTCTAATCAATTAAGCCTATCTTGGTCTGTTTCCTCTTCTTTTTTTTTTTTAAGACAGGGTCTCTCTATGCAGTTCAGGCTGGCCTTAAGCTCACTTTTGTAGCCCAGGCTTGTCTCAAACTCACACTGATCCTCCTGCCTCAGCCTCCCAAGTGCTGGGATTACTGGCGTATGGTACCACGCCCAGCAGTTTCCTCATTTGTGATACCATAATAAAATAGCATGCAGTAAGGTTTAAATAAGCCTCTGTGAACATAGTCTTCCATGGACCGTCCCCCTGTAACTCACAGACCTGCCTTCTCCGTGGTCATCTCCTCCTCATCTGAAAGCAAAATGGGGTGCCTCCTCCTGCTGATCCACATGTTGCTTTTTTGTTGCTGCCTCATATGACATCACTAGCAGTCAGTGAGCTCTATTTCTATCCCAGACTATAGATCCCTAGAACTCTAAGGGATTTTCCTTTTTCACCTTACTGGTCTTGGATAAAACCCTTGAGGGAGGGACTGACTCATTAACCTTACCAACAGAATTGCTTCTGTCAGAGGTTCTAATTCAATGGATAATGGATCTAGCTTCTCCTTGGTGATTCTGATAAACAGTGGCTTTGAGAACCAGAGCTTTACACCAAACCCTTCCACCTTCATTTAGAAGACCTACTGAGCTGCTATGCCACACCCAGGCATGCATAGCCCTAGTGAGGCCAAAGAAGTTCCTTGGTTTTTTTTTTTAGAGTTTATTTATTTATTTATTTTTTGTTTCAGAACTTTGGTTTGTTTATTTTTAGGGCCGGCTCAGCCTACCCTGAGGATAGGGCTGGCGCAGCATGTGGTGCCGAGGATCGACTGCAGCCGCCTAAGCTTTCCTAAGCAGGCGCTTTAGACCACTGAGCCATCCTGCCTGGCCCCACTTCCTTGGGTTTTGAACACCAAAAGGTCAACAGGTGTCAAAGTTTGGCAGGCATAATAGTAGCCAGGACACTTCACTCTGCTTTCACTGCAAAATACTGGAAGGGTAGGGGAGACAGGTGTGCTGTTTGCTGAAAGAAAATGATAAGCCCTGGACGAGCACGTTTTGTACAGTCTCAATCCCCATTGCATGGTGGGGGGGGGCAGGCCTTGTGTTTGTTTGTGTTGTGTGCCTACCTGTTTTGCTTCAGAACAAACCCAGGTCAAGTATCATGCTAATTTATTATGGCTTTATAAGGGAAACTGAGGCCTAAACCCAGATAGGCCAATTTGCCAATTTCAGTTATTCCCACCTATCTTGCATACCCGATCTCAGTCCCATAAGTCGCTCCTTGGCTCTGACTTCTTTCCATCCTTCTGCCTTAGCTTTTCTCAGGTGTTTGCAGCCTTAGGCCCTGTGTGTTAGAAGACCTCTGTATTCTTTTTTTTTTTTTTTTTGTCTTTTTGAGACAGGGTCTCGCTATGCAGTTGAGGCTGGTCCTGCGCTCACTTTTGTAGCCCAGGCTGGTCTCGAACTCACACCAATCCTCCTGCCTCAGCCTCCCAAGTGCTGGGATTACAGGCGTGAGCCACCATGCCCGGCTGACCTCTGTATTCTTTTACCTCCAGTCTGACCCAAAACCACCCCCTTCCTCCTCCTTTCATTTGATCCTGTTATTTATCTATACATCCAATCCATCCAACCAGCAAATAATTATTTCTGCTCACCGACTTTTCACTCCTGGGCATGTCTGGGTTAGAGCCAGTTCTGACTATGTTTTGGGCTGAAGCCTTGAAGTAATCTTGTGACAGAACACTACCCTCTCCCTGTGGGCACACTGACCCCACCCCCCAGGGCTCCAAAATAAGGCGAGCTGAAGAGAAGTTCCTCTGTGCCTCAGCTTGCCTGCACCCCCTCCTTAACCCCAGTCAGGGGGTCCCAAGGGGAGGGGGCTGCAGAGCTGAGAACTGCTAATGAAGCCGCAGCCAATTAACGCCCGGGCCAGGGTTGGGGGGCGGATAAAATTAGCTGCGAGGCTGCAGGAGGGAGCTGAAGGCGGGGGTGGAGAAGGTGGGCAGCTGGCTGAAGGGGGCCGTATTTGCACGCGGCTCGCAGCAGCCCCAGGGCCCCGCCCTCCAAACCCGCGTTCCTCCCTTCCCCCCATTCCAGGGTTTCATTCCTCCCTCAGCCGTCTGCAAACTCAGCGCCCACGAAATTAGGAAGGAAAAGGAAGATCGATGACTCCAGATGCCGCAAACACCGATCCCCCTCCCGCAACCTGCCGCCTCCCTCCAGCCCCGCGAAGCTTAGCAGGTTGTCAGTGCTCTTCCTACGCCGTCCCTGCTTCTCCGTCCCGTTCATGGGCTCTTACACCTTCTTCAAGTCGTCCCACATAAGTCAGCAAGTCACCCCGCTCAAGTCGAACTACTGTCCTTTCCGCCAAGTTCCCGTCGCCTTTACAGAAGAATCCCCACCTCAGGCAGGGTCCTGCTCCAAGAGCCACGTTTAGCCCTCTCTGATCTGGTCTTGGATGACCTCCAAGGTGCTGGTTCTCAGTCGTTGCCTCGGTTTCCCTGCTGGCCGCCAAGGAGGTCCTGGCCCCTTCTCTACCAGACAGAAGCCCACACCTGCCCCCCTCTTCCCCACTAAGGTCTCACACAGACGTGTATTGGATTTCACTTTATTGTGTTCCCTTTCCCGTCTGTTTTGGCGTAGAAAAAAAAAATGTATCACTGAGAGGAAGCAGCCGGCGAGGTCAGGTGGAGCTGGACTGCAGGGGCGAGGATGGGGCAGGAAGGGCTGGGCCCCGGCTCCTCCGAGTTCTGCTTCCGCAGCCTGGAGGGCTGGGAGGGAGGGGGCAGGCAAACGGCAAGCAGAGGAGGGGACAACCCGGGGCTGACGGCCTTCGCCGTCTTTAAGTGGGGGCAGGGTGGTGGAGGAGGACCGGAGTTCAGGGATGGAGAATGAGGGGGCCAGGTTGGGCGTTATTAAAGCTGCGGGCAAAGGAAGTGCACAGCTCAGCGCCAGGCAGGAGGGGATGGGATGGATGGCAGGCGGAGGCCCTTGGGGGCGCCTGTAGAGCCCGGGCCCGCCCACCCCGGGACCGACACCGCAGCCCGCCAGCACCCCTGGCAAGGGGCAGGGAAACTGCTGGCTGCCCTGGTCGGGCCAGTCCCCTCCGTCCCGCCCCCGTGCGGACGCCGCCACCCGACGGGACCAAGAGGGGGGCCCACCCGGTGAGGCCGGTACCCGGGCGCTACCCGAAGTAGGGGTGCTCGCTCTGGAAGTTATAGTCTGGGCACACTTTCTGCACCAGTTTGTAGTCAAAGCTGAGGAAGGAGACGAAGATACAGATGACTTTGAAGGGCTTGGCACAGAGCCAGGCAGCCTGGCTCTGCGTGTGCTCGGTGAAGCACACCTGCGAAGGGTCGTACAGGCATGGGCGGTGCTTGCGCGCGCGGTTGGTCTTCTCGTACTCCACGTGGCAGTTGAAAGCCCGGGACTCTTTGGCCCCAGGGACTCCCAGCATACCCCGGAGGGGGCCGGCCAGTGCATCCCCAAGGGAGCCTCCGAGCCCAGACCCCGCAGCCGCTGCCATCCCCAGTGGGGACGCCAGGCCTGGAAGCATCCCTTCCAGGGCCAGCGTGGACTGCAGAGGATGGGGGGCAGGCCCGGGCAGCCAGACGCCCCCGAACTCCACGAGCTTGGAGGGCGGTACGATACTGACACTGAGGTTGCCCAGGCTGGACGAGTTGTGGCGGAAATACACACTGAAGGTACCGTTTACGTGATCCACGATCTTGCCAGTCACCAGCAGCGAGAACTTAAGGGTATGCACCCGAAAGTAGAAGTCTCCCCAGCCGAAGATCTTCTTGGCGCGAGCTGCCTTGATGGACGGCTTCCGCTTGCTGCGCTGCGCAGGTAGCGCCCCTGCCGCCCCAGCCCGGGCCAGCGCCCCCGTGTGGTTAGCCGGCCAGGCCCAGCTCCACACACGGCCTTCCGGAGCCCTAGGCGCCCGAAGCTGTTGGCTAGGGGTACGCCCTGTGGTCGGGACTGGGTGCAGCTCCAAATACTGCGGCCTTCCAGAATTCGGTATCTGGGCAGTGAAGGCCTGTGTAGGAAGAAAGAAACAAAAGGAAAGACACTGGAGTGGGCCAGGTCATCTTGCTTAATACTCAACCAGCCCTTTTAGTCTCTGAGAGCCTAAACGGAATGCAGCAGTCCACTGCAGGCAGATCACGAGCGTCCCTTGGAATAGACTACAGCCTTTTGCAAGTTGGGTGGTCTTGGCCAAATCAGTTCATCCATCTAGATCTCACCTTCTGTATATGTAGTGACCTGAGAATTTTTGTGTTCTCATAGAAGTCCAGTGTGATCTCATAAACCAAAGCCTGTGGGGGTGAGTGGGCAGTAAATTTCTGCTCCTGCTCCCCTAGCCTAGCCCTAGAGATGCTCCTAATGGAACAGAAAGAGCTGGACCCAAGAGGAAAGGCTATGGCTATAACATCCAGCATGAAGAAAAGGACAACAGATGGGCATCCCAGCATACACCTGTAATCCCAATACTCAGAGGCTGAGGCAGGAGGATAGCTATGACTAAGGCTAGCCTGAACCACACAGTGATTTCAAGACCAGCCTAAACTACACACGACATAGACACACACGAAGGAAGCCAAAGCCGGCTCAGTGGTACATGCCTATAATGGAAGCATCAAGGGAGACTGACAAAGAATCACAAGTCAACGCCCACTTGGGTGATACACAGAGACCCTATCTCAGGAATTAAAAAAAAGGAAGGAAGGGAGGAAGGAAGGAGGAAGGAAGGAGGAAGGAAGGAAGGAAGGAAGGAAAGAAGGCGCCAGCCCTGGTCATGCAGGCCTGTAATTACAGCACTTGGGAGGCCTAGGCAGGATTGCCACAAGTTTGAGTCCAGCGGGGACTACAACAGTGAGTTCAAGGAAGCCTGAACTACATACATGGTGAAACCCTGTCTCAAAAAAAAGGAAAAAAAAAAAAAAAAGAAAGAAAGAAAGAGGAAAGGAAAAAGAGACTGAAGACCTTCCCACTTCTGCCAAGACAACGGTCCATTCCTGTCTCAGCTCTGAGCGTTCTGCAGGGAGGGGCTCTGAGAACTGCTTGAGCTGAGCCCTTTCTCCTGTACGGTGAGGCTTAGGGGATAAACAGGCACCTTCTCCCGGTCCCCACTGTTCCTGCTACGATGGAAGCTGCCTGTTGCCTGTTGGTTCTTCCCTAGGCTTGAAGGTAGCTGGAGGAGCCACCCTGCCTGCCAGTTCCACCACCCCACCTTCTCCTTGTCTCAGGTGGCAGCTGATCCGGGAGACAGCACCGGTGCGAGTACAAGATGGATAGAGAGGCGGGAGCGGCCGGGCCAGGCCCGGGCCATCAATTATCTGGGGTGTGTGTGTTGGGGGGGGAAGGAGTGAAGGAGCTAGGGAAGAGAACAGAGGAAGAAATATGGAGGTGCTGCTCCAGTGCTGAAGTGGGAGGGAGAGGAGCAGAGCGTGTCAGACTGTGTCAGTCAGCCTGTGTGAGCTGCCACCGCTGTTCTCTGCATGGCCCTGACTGTATGCAGGTTGGGGTGGGGAAGCTCCATGTGTGCCAGTCTAGGTGCTTGTGTTTCTCTTAGTCCAAATGGCTGTGTATATGTCTACCTGGAGTAGCTCTGTGTGTCTGTTAGGGCATCATATCCTGTACATATTGTCAGTCTATGGTGGCTGTGTGTGTGGTTGTGATGACTGCGTTGGAGGAGGCTGTGTGGGTCTGTCTGCCTGTGGTGGCTGTGTCTCCGATGTGTAAATCTGTGGCTGTGTACGTGCCGAATCAACTGCGTGTATGTATCTGTCTATGTTGACTGAGTGAAATGTGTGTCCATTGTGGCTCTGTGCCTGTCTGTGGTGGCCTGAGGGTGGCTGTGTGTGATTGTCTGATGGTTTTACTTTCCTATCTGTGTTTCTATTATCTTCTGTCCTTGTGTCAGTCAAGCTCTTTCAAAAGGGGGTGTATGCAGCGACAGAACACGTGTGGTCTGTGTTTCCATGACTGAATGTGTGTGTGTGTGTGTGTGTGTGTGTGTGTCTGAATTGTACAGGAATGATGCAAATGAGCACACTGGCCTACAGGCTGCTGTGGGTAGGTAAGGAAGGCTGGCAGCATGGGCGCCCCTCTGCTTGCACACACCCGTGTGTACTAGGTGTCCACAGGGGACAGTAACAGCAGAGCCAAGCTGCTGGTCTTGAATCTCCACTGCCTGATCCCTGTCCCTGCGCCACCGAGATCCCAGGTTATTAATGCCGCCCGCCACCGGATAGTCATACATATTTATCGCCCCCTCTTTCCTCCTCTCATCCAGCCCTCCTCCTGGTCCAGGTGAGGGGGCGGGGGCAGCAAGCGTGATTGACTCAGACAGGCAAGCTGGAGCCGGCACCCAACACCTGGAAGGATGGGCTGAAGAGGAGCTGAGGGAAAGGGCCTCACAATACAGAGGGATGAGGAGAGGCTTCCCGGAGAAGAGGGGTGTTTGAGTCCGAGAAAGGGCAATGGAGGAGCAGAGCAGGGTTTCCATGAGCGCCAATGTCAATCTCAGAGCCAGCCTCTGAGCCCTGACCTCACCTTTCTGTTCTTTGCAGGAGAAGCCAACCATCCAAACCCCCTCTTCAAGCTACCTGATGCTATGATGCCAACTGCCTCCTGGTCGCCTCCTCCCAGCAGCCCTGGGTCTAGCACCCAGCTTGGGACCAAGCCAGGCTGGTTCAGCATGGTGATTCCTCAGAGGCAGGCACTGAGGGGAGGAAATAAGATTTGGCAGGGCACAGTACACAGGGCCAGGATGTCCCCCCACCTCTGATCTCAGACAAATTGCTGTCTCTGCTGCTTCCATCCTGGCAAATCCCTGGGCTTTGGCCACTCGGACCCCCAGTTCTCACTGGAGAGGCCAAGATGAAAGCAAACAGTTGGGGGGCAGTGGCCCGGCGACCTTGGTGGGAGCTCAGACTGGGAGGGTGAAAGAGTCTGAGAGGAAACGAGCCGAGAAATGGGAACATGGAATGAAATAAAATAAAATCCTCCCTCTGGCTTCCTTGATGGCTCCGGCTCACTCTACCTCTTTCACTGTTTTTCCATCTCTCCCTCCCTCCTCCAGCCTCCTTGTCTCTTTCTTTCAGTTTCTTCCCTCACTCTGTCTCTAATTTCCAGTATTTTGCTCTTTTCTTTTTTGTCTCTGGCTGTGGTTCCCTCCTTCTGTCCTTCAGGCTGTCTGTCTCCGGTGGGCGGTGGGGTTGGGGGGAGAGTGGTGAAGAAGCTCTTCACCCAGAGCCTTTCTCTCCCTGCTCAGGGCTGAGGGTGTTGTCTGAGGTGGGGTCCTTCTCACTCCAGAGTTGGCTTAATTAAGCTAATTGGGTGCGGTGACATTTACAGAGGGGAGAGGCTAGGACGGCTGTCAGCGAGGTGTGCAGTGGCTGGGGAGGGGGGGCTTCTTTCCTTCTGCAGGCTCCTTGAGGCCCTTGCAGGCAGGAGCTGAGCCAGGAGCACTGTGCCCCAAGGCAGCGGGCCCACGCACCTGAGGGGAGTTGAGGCCATCTCCAGCTGCCGAGTAAACTGCACTGCAGGGAGGGGGGCACATGCCACTCTTGGGATGGGACAAGACTGCTGGGAATGGAGGAGGATCAGCCTGCCAGCCCCCAGCCGCATTGCAGGGTGTACCTCCCTGGGCCCTCAAGACCGGTCGGAGGTTCCTTCTTGCCTTGTAGGACAGGCACAGTGCTCAGGACTTGGTCAGGGGAGGGGTCAGTAACGTGGGTGGGGAAGGACCAGTCCAGGCCTGGGTGGGGCAAGAGAGGACAGCGTTCTGAGCCACCCCCCACCCCCACCCCCGCCCTTATCAAAAGGCGAGGACACCGCAGTCTGGGCTTGGTGAAGTCTGGCTGGGAGTCAGGGACAGAGATGAGGGTGAAGACAGAGGTGTGCAGACAGGACAGGACAGGCTGGGAAGAGGCTTGGGGCAGAGACGGGGTAGGGCTAGGGCTGGGGACCCAGCTGGCCCAGGGGGCACAGCAGAAGACACACCAAGGAGAGACATGAGGGCTGGATGAAGAGATCAGAAATGGTGGACAGACATTGGGCAGAGGCCTGGTGCAGAGGAGATAGGGACCAGAGGAACGAAGACGGGGCACAGTCAAGATGGGAGCCCAACAGGAGCCAGGGATGTGGGTGAGGGGCAAATGGGCACTGGGGACAGGCAGCATGAGGAGGCCCAAGGGCTGGGCGATGGAGGTGGGGGCACAGGATGGGGCAGAGCAGAAATGGAGGACGAAGGGCTATTCCTGAGCACAAGCAGATGCTGATGGACGCAGAAAAGAGAAGCAGGGATGGAAGAAGCTGATGGGACCTAGAATGGGAAAGAAGGGCAAGGGGAGTGAGGAGGGGCCTGCAATCAGCTGAGGACAGGTATGAAAGACAAGCCTGGGGGAAGCAGGTGAGCCTGGGGGCCAGGCTTGGGAAGGGGCCAGGTGGGTGTAGGCAGAGACCCCCTTCCAGGCCCCCTCGAGCGAGCAGGGAAGGGGGCATACGCGGGGTGGAGTGGGGGGTGGGCTCTGCCCTTGGGCGGGTCGCCTCCTCCCCAACGGCCCCTCCTGCCAGCCTGCTGGAGGGCCTGCCGCTCAAGGCTCACCGTTATCTGAATTTTGATTTTATTTTATTTTATTTTATTTCCCTGCTTCCTAGAGCCGGCGCGGTCCCCCCGGGAACGGCCGCCCCCCGCCCCCCGCCCCGCGCCTCACTTTATTATTGCAATAAATGTGCCTATAAAGGCGCGGGCTCCGGGGCGCGGTGGGGGGGGGGCGCCGAGCCGGGATGTAATTTCCCGAAGCCGGAGCCGGAGGGGGAGTGGGCGGGGTGGAGGTGGAGGAGGGGCGGGCGGGGGAGAGGGGAAGGCTCGCCAATTTCCAGCGCTCAAGGCTGCACTCGCTGCTCTTGTCCCCACCCCAGGGCCCGTCCACAGCGCGCCCTGCGCCTCCTCTATTCCGAGGACCCTTCCCTTTTGAGCCGGCCTCCTCGGTCGCCACCCACCCCACCCCCGACCCATTTTGAGTTACTGGGGCTCTATCCAAAGTTCCCTATCTTCTTGATGATTATTTCATCTCTTAACCCAGTGAGGACCCCTCCACTTACCTGGTGGCTTTAGAAATCACCTCACTCTTCCCCAGTTACCCAGTTCGTGACCCCAGGGGCCTCTCTTTACCTTGTTTTTGTCTTTTACTTCTACTCTTCTCAAGTCACCCCCCACCAGCTCCTTACTCACCCAGACCCAGGTCTCTAAAAATTTTCCTTTCCAACAGTGCCCCTCCCATCAGGACCCAGGCTTCTGTCGCAGGCCCTGGCCCAAGGGAACTGTCACAGTACCCTCCTCCCAATGTCCCTGGCCCAGCTGCGGCCCCTGATTACCCCCAAATCCCCTCCAGCAGCTCTGGGCCCTAGCTCAGACTGTTCGTGCCTAAGTGGCCAAGCCAGAGATTAGCTGGGGGGTGGGGGGGAGGCTGTGTCTAGACCCTAGGCTGCAGCTCGCCAGCTCCGAGACACTCACTCGGGCCTAATCCTTCCCTGTGGCAGGATAGAGCTGAAAGGTCCCACAGGCCCCAAGCCCTTGCCCTCCCCCAGCTAATTAGTAATTAGTGATTAGTGATTAGTGACTATTGATCACCTGCTGCTTCTCCCAGTAGGCAGCCGCTTTGGCAAGGGATGGGGGAGACAGGGGCATGAGTGGGGAGTGTATCAGAAAGACCCTGAAGCAGCCCAAACAGAGAGGCCAGAGCCCCAGAGGCAGTGGAAAGCAGGAGTTCCAGGCCCTGAGAGGCAACCAGAAGCCTAGGGCAAGGAGGAAGGCGGCAGAGCACTTCTGCAGGAAGGGCAAATGGAGAAGGCAGGGCTGGTCGCATGGAGGGCTTCTCAAGAGCTGCCCTATGAACTCTGCGCTGGAGCCTCTCCAAGTGTCACCATCACCTTTTGCCCACCCCCAACAATGGTATAGAGGCAATCCGAATGCACACACACACACACACACACACACACACACACACACACGAGCCACACAGAGATATGAATATATTCTGGAGGCTCACAACCCCATAAGCACACAGAGGCACACTCACAAATCCCAGATTCACATATAGACAACACACACACCCCACCATGCACACATGCGAGAGCACCTGGAGCCTACATGTGCACTCACTCCCTGCTCACAAGATGCACACACGGGTATTTGAACACAGACATTTCTCTACGCACGTCCTCAAGCCTAAGTTACATGTATCCACACATTCAAGAGTGTGTGCAGACACACCACAGATAAACACAGAATCTCGAGTGCACACATGCTGGACTAAATGGCAGGTCTGATCTCCCCCACCGACTCCCACACAGAGGCCCACAGCTGCAGCTCTCACACACACTTGGGCAGATCCCATCGCTCATATCCTCACGCTCATTCTCCCTCAAGTCTCCACCAGATGTTTCATTCCCCTTCAGGGGGCAAAGGAAATTAAACCAGATCTGTCCACAGGGGAGTTTATTTGATGGGGAGAGAGGAGAAGAGAGGAAGGAAGAGGCAAGAAGGAGAGGCAGGGCAGTGCCATCCCTACCTCCCCTTGACCTCAGGCCTCACAGTTGGTGATGCTGGGCCAGACCTCTCCTCAGTCCTCTAAGGGTACAGCTAGACAGCAAGTCCAAAAGCTCTTGCCAGTGAAAGCAGTGTTTAGGGAGGGGGTTCCACTGCCCACCTTCCAGCTCCTCAAGGTCACCAAGCAGGTCTGGAAAAATCTGCAGGTCCCTGGCTAGCTTCACTGGAGGAGCTCCTGCCCTGCTGGAGTTGCTGAGGGCAACTGGGGTAAGCAGGCAGGGGTCTGAGCTAGGGGCTGGAACTCCATTCCTTCAGGACTTCACAAGGGCTGAGAATCGGGGGCTGGGAAGGAGGGTTTAGAAAAGTACTGCCTTGCCCTTTGGCTATACAGGTCACAATTGGGGTGCAAGAAACTGAAGCTATAGGTAGAAAGGCTGACAAATGGGATGGGAAGGCCTAGGCTCCCACTGTGGAACACGTCTGGGGTACAAACAGATGCCTAAGCCGAGAAGCAGGCTTCTGCACTCATTGCCCACACATACCGTGCACCCTGACCCCAGCCCTAATCACCTAAGCCTGGGGTTCCCTTGACAGACATGCACACAGGTGCGCGCTGACCCACACACTCCACAGCAGCACACATGAACACGCTGTGCACACCAGACAAGCTTCCAAGTAAAGAGGATGCCGAGACCGAGTCTGGGCGCCTTAGCCTCTGGGTCCTCGACCAGGCACCTCAGGGAAAAAGGCAGCTGAGAAGGGTGGGGGCAGGGAGGAGAGACCCCAGCCAGACAGCACCCCCACCTCACTGGACCGCGCGCGAGAGGGGGTGTGTCTGTGAGGTTGTGCAGGGGAGATGGTGTCTCCGCGGGAAATGTGATGGGAGATTGTAGCCAAGTTCAATTGTGTCCGTGTGCGTCCGTGTGTGCGTGCGGGCCCGGGTCATGTAAGCTCTGAACAGAGCCCACCTGGCACTGTGACAAGTGCAGAGAAGAGAAAGGCGAAGGCGGGGGTGGGTGGGAGGAAGGACAGACAGACCCTGAAGGAGGCGAGCTAGGTTGGTGCCGAGAGACAGGGAGGCTGACACCCTGCTGGCTTGTCTGTCTGTCTCGCACTCTCGCTCTGTCTGGCGCACTCCTGGGTTGCGTTTCGTCTCCTCCCTGCTGCTCCCCAGCCGGAGCAAAGCCGGGCCTCCACCAGGGACCCCTCCGCCCTCAGCCAACTTGTGCCGGTAGAGTGCGGGTCCTGAAGCTGGCAGTCTGTCTGTCCGTGTCCTCCGCGCCGCGCAAAGTTGGGACGCTTGGAGCCGGGGGCGGGGCAGGCGCACCGGACCCCTCGCACTCCGGACCTTCTCTTCCCGGACCCCCGCGCTCACTCGCGTTCTCGCCCCGTCACCCTTACCTTCCTAAGCAGCCAAGGACCAAAGAACAAGAGGAGCCATTCCGGGAGCCGCATCTTCCCGGGCGGCCGAGCGGGGCGGGCAGGGCGGGTCCGGGGCGGGCGGACCGGGAGCGGGCGCGAGCGCGGGGGGCGCGGGCTGCGGGCGGTGGGAGCTGCGGAGCAGGCAGCGCGGCCCGCGGACTGAGCGGCGGAGCGAGCGCGGCGCTGGGGGCGGGGCGCGGGCGGGGGAGAAAGTTGGGTCTGACTCCGGGGCGGGGGCGGGGCTCCGCGGCGCTCCAATCCCGGCCGCGCCCCGCGCGCCCCTCCCGCCCAGCTGGGGGCACCGAAGGTGACTTTCACCCCGACACGCCCGGGACACGCCCCTGGCCCAGGTGAGAAGCGGGAGGTGGCGGGGTGCGGTGACCGCGCCCCCTGAGGCCGGGTCTGTGCGTGGCGGGGATCGGGTAGGGTGCGGGTTCCGTGCTCCGGGACTGTTCGCGCGTAGGGGCCCGGCGGCGGCAGCAGGACGCGGGCCAGGTTCAGCGCCGTCGCAGGACGGGGACCTTCGGAGGCGCAGGCCTCTTGGCAGCCTGGGCGAAGTGGGCCGAGGCCGAGCGGGGCAGGGACCCAGGTGAGGGCGGACAGGGCCTCGGGCGGCTGCTGGCGCGGCGCTGACGGGGATGGATGGGCGCCCCGCAGCTCATTCGGCCCGGAGATGAGAATCATTGATCACGGACGGAAACCCCATCACGTCTGTCAATAGGGCTGACAAACGGCGCTGCCGCCCCCACCCTCCCCCCACGTCACCTCTGCCTTCTTAGGACCCCTCGGCGACGCTGGGTTGGCCATTTACCTTTGCCCCTCGACCTCGAGGCTGACTCCTGGGCAACCCCGGACCCCTGCGCGGGTTAGGGGAGAATCCCCTCCAGCGGTGCCTGCCTAGCCTCTCTCCCTGTCCCATCTTTCACTACCCGCTCTTCTCCATCCCTGCCCCCTTTCCAGTTGGCCTCTGTCCTTGTCTCCATCCGCAGTTCCCAGCTCCGTCTCTGTGCCCATCCTCTGGCTGTTTCTTCATCAGCTGCCTCCTCCCGCTAGACTCTTCCCTGCCCCGGGAGTCTTCAGCTGTCAGCTGTTGCTATGTGCGAGGCTGGGGCTGTGGTAGTAGGACCACACCTACACAGTAACAGATAGGGACACGCAGAGACAGAGATAGGTCCCTGCCCTGAGTTACCAACACAGTTGCTCCAGGCATGACCACAGAGGCCCTGTCACACTTAAGAGTGAGTGTGCTAGCTGGGGAGATGGCTCCAAGGCACAAGTGCCTGCTGGGCAAGTGCAAGGTTGTGAGTTTGAACCCCAGTCCCCCCCCCAAAAAAAAAAAAAAGAGTGAGTGTGCAGCCTGTAATCCCAGCACTTGGGAGGCTGAGGCAGGAGGATTGGTGCGAGTTCGAGACCAGCCTGGGCTACAAAAGTGAGCTCAAGGCCAGCCTGAACTGCATAATGAGACCCTGTCTCAAAAAGACCAAAAAAAAAAAAAAAAAAAAAAGAGTGTGCACACAGAGCCAAACACATTCACACCCAGTGACCAGTATGCACAGAGACACAGGCACACCTTGAGGTGCGTCAACACACATGGATGGACACCCTTGAAGCACAGTGACAAAGGCAGACTAAGGCACCAAGATACAAGTAGGTCTGGCCAGATACTCAGAACCCTCCACCTTGCCTTAGCTAGGAGGCAAATATTTAGAGATGGACTCTCTGTCTCTGTCTCTGTCTCTGCCTCTGCCTCTGCCTCTGCTTCTGCCTCTGTCTGTCTTTAATGCAATCACACTAGCAGTCCAAAAGACACACTGGGATAGATGCAAAAATGGCCCCCAAAGACATGGGAACAAAACAAGGGTCATGGAAAGGACAGAATTATACCCAGGGAAACAGAAGCCAGGAAACAGACTCAGGTGCAGGCACCCAGAGAAGAGAAAGGCAGGTCCAGGCCAAGGCCAGGCACCCAGTGGGAGACACAGGCAAGGTCCCAAGCAAGGGAGTGCTGTGGCCTAGGTGGGGACAGAAACTACTAACCGAGGTCTTGGTCTTTGAGAGGCCTGACTCACCACAACAGTTCCTGTGGGCAGTCTCACCCCCTTCAGGTGTATAAGTATGTGTGCTTACGTAGGCGTGTGCATGCACACCCCCTCCTGTCTCTGGGTCTCTGGCCCTGTACCTCCTGTGCAAAGCGCTGTCTCTCATTTGTTGTGCATCTGCCCTGTCCCTGCCTTGCCTCAGTCTCTCTTCCACCCTCAGCCCCCTCCTGTCTTCCTGGATGGGAAGTCTGGAAGGACTGTGTCCTGATGGACTCTATCCTGCACGGTGGAGGGTGCTGACCAGAGGGTGTCTCCTGAGCCGCAGATGGGGGCTCTACTCGCTCTACCCAGGGTTTCGAGGCGACAAGCATTGAATCAGTGGCTCCCGGGGGGCGCCAGATGCGCGGCTGGCAGAGGGAGGGGTGAGGGGGTGGGGCTGCTGGTGGTGGCTAGGAGACTGTTGCTGGGGGAGGGAAGGGAGCTGGCTGGCAGAGGGTGGAGCGGGTGTGGCAGACCGCCCGAGGGAAGGAAGTGAGAGACCGGGCTGGGGTCCCCAGCAGGTATATAATTAGTATATGTTGGGGGAAGGGGGGCGTGCAGGGCTTCAGGATAAACCAAGCTTCAGGGGTGCGGGTGCCACCTGGTGGCCAGATCAGGGCACACGCCTTTCACAGCCCTGTATCAGCACCCCTTTTTCCCAGCAGGGTTGCTGTCCCCAGGGTCGAAGGAATCTTTTTTTTTTTTTTTTTTTTTTTCCTAAGGGGTCTGGAGGACCCGCTGAGGCAGGGGAAGATTTCAGAGCAACACGAGGAGGGCTCTTGTTTACGGAGGTGCCTGGACCCATAAGCTAGGGAAATGGGAAGCCAGGGAGGATTATCTCCCAGAAGCTGAACCTCTGAGGGAAAGGTAATGGAAGACGTGTTCCTCCTGAGTTGGTAGGAAAGGTCCTCAGGTATCTGTGGCTCACACTGCTTTGGGGTCAGAGTGGTATTCTAATCTCTTCAGTCCTGGATAGTATAAAGCTATAGCCCTTTCTCAGGGAAGGATTGTAAGAGACCTGGGACAACTTAAGTACCCTTAGCCCCTTCCTGTCACCCCTGGAATGTGTTAAGTGGCTGGCTAGCTGTCTGTTGGAGGCTGAAGGGGTCCAGCAAGTCGGTCTTCCCAGCTCTTCTTCCTCCAGCATGCCTGTCCCCCCCACCCCCCAATCCAGGGCGCGCGTTACTCCTGAGCTGTCGGTCTTCCTGGAGTGAGGTCAGTGCAGGCAGAGAGCCACAAGGACCACACCTAAGGTGTGGCAGCCTTCATCTTTTCTGGTGGGATTTTGTGCTGCGAGATGACTTGGAGCAGGAGGGGCAGTGGTGCTCAGTGAAGTGATGACGCAGAGAAACGGATCTCGGCTGGCATTCCGGTGTCAGAGGGAGCACGAGATCCAGAAAAGAGCAGGAGAGGCTCAAGGTCACACAGCTAGGAGAAGCAGGTCTTTTCTGGCAAGTCCAGCACCACACCTGTCCCCTGTCATAGCAAGATGAAGAGGGAGGGTCTGGGGAGAAGGGCATGGCCGCAGACTGTCCAGCCTGCTTCCGGAGCAGAGTGGGGTTCTCTCTGGTGGTTAAATTAGGCAAGTGCAGCCCCAGCTCCCAGAGTCACATTCGCAGGCAGACACAAGCAGCTTTTTTCTTTTCTTTGTTTCTTTTTTTTTCTTTTTTACAATTTTATTTATAACAATATCTGTGTTATTTAGTTGTAAAGGAATTCAGCAAAAATTATTAAAACATTCATGTCCCCAAAACGGGGCTGCCCCCTTGCCCCTCCTTGGTGTAGCCGACCTCCCAGGAGAAGGGAGGCTGCGGGGACTGTTACCAAAGAGTCTCCAGCCCTGGGAGCTATGGTGGGGGTGCTGGAGAGGGAAGGGCCTGTCTGGGAGGGGTATTGCGCATGGCCATCTTAGAGGTGCCCTTAGAGCAGGGGCTGGGGCCTGGGATGACTGCCCCCAAAAGAACTAAAGAACTCCACTCTTTCATTCCTACCTCAACCAGAGTCAAATCATCTGGGGCAGGGTGGGAGCCTTTAGAAAGTGTCTTGTATGGGCAGGGAGGCTGTCCCACCGGCTGTCCCTATGGTGCATTTTGGTGGGAAGGCAGGAGGTGGGCTCCCTGAGGCCTTTAAACTGCAGGAGCCCCTGAGCCCTCCTGCCACCCCCGCCCCAAGGCAGCATGGGCGAGGGTGCTGAGGAGCAGGCAGGAAGGAGGAGAATGGAAAGAGATAATACTGTGCTCGCTTGCTCACTCACATATAAAAAGTAATTCCTTCATTTTTACATTTATACATCTGGCAGTGCCAGGGAGGAGCTGGCGGGGGGCTCACTGAAGGACTTCTCTGGCAAGGGGCTCTCTGGGGGAGTCCACTGGGCAGGGCCCTATGCCAAGGGATCTCCTATCTCATCCTCAGGGCCCCGGCCCAGGAGTTCTCGCTTCTCATCCGTGCTGGCCAGGGAGTGGCGGCTGCCGTGGCCTCCCATGTAGAGCGTGGCGTACACAGGGTTGGTGAAGTTGGTGGGCTGCAGAGCAACGGAGGTTCAGGAGCAGCTCTGGAGCTGGGCTCCACAGCCCAGGTTACCCCCACCCCCCAAGCTGGCACTGCAGCCCTCGGCCTATGTCCTCTAGCCTACCTTGTCAGGGTCTAGGGCAAAGTCGGCATCCAGGAGGCCCCCGACATCATCAGGTTCTCCACCTTCATACATCTTGTAGGTGGGGTTCCCAATTTCCACATTCATGGCCCCATTGGTCATCCGCTGGTGCTGGAAGCCCTTAGCCCTGGGGAGAAGAAGGTGTCTAGGAGGCTGGAGATGTTGAGTGGGGTGGGGGAGTGAGGCTGCATGGCAAAATAATGGCCAGAACTTTAGAGATTCCAGATGGCTCACCCACGGACTCGCCGCTTATACCAGAATACCACTCCAGCCACCACCAGCAGCAGCAGCAGCAGCAAGAGCAGAGGGATCAGGATGGAGGCCATATCTGGACAGAGGAGGTAGGAAACTAAGTAGGAGCAGGAGACACGAAGCCCCTGGCCCGAGGTCTGGGCAGCCCCGCCTGCCCCACCCCTGCCACCTACGTCCAGGCTGTTGTTGGCTGACAACTTGCTCCTCACACCGGGGTCCTGTCATGTGGGGTGGGCACCTGGAAGTAGGAGGTTAGAGCTGAGAGTGTGACTTCCATAGCCACTCGTGCCAGGGAGGCCAAACCAGGACCACGGGTTCTGCTCAGAGAAGGGAGGGATGATGAGGGGTGAGGCTCAGGCCCAACTCACTGGCACTCTGGCATCATCTTGCTGTTCATGGTGCAGGAACCGCCATTGCTGCAGTGGTCAACGCAGGTCAGGCAGCTGGGGGCTACGCGGCCATCCGTGCAGCTGCAGGGAAGAGTGAGAGGCTGGAGTGGGAGCTGTCGGGGGGAGTCTGTGATGCCAAGGAAGGGGCAGGCAGAGGTGGGGTGGCAGTACTGTGGGTACGGGTCCCACCCACTTGCAGGTGACGTCTCCTGTCTGTCTGTTGATCACACAGGCTCCTTGGAGGCAGCGGCTGCACTTGTTCACCTCACACCGTGATCCCTCGAAGTACACGGTGCAGCGGCATTGCCGGGAGCCATCGGCAGCCATCTGGCACGTGCCAAAGTTCTCACAGTAGCCGGAGCACTGCCCTATGGTCGGGAGTGGACAGGAAGTGCCGAGCCCCACCGTCTTGGGGGGGGTTCCCTATTTTGCGATGACCCCCACCTTCTCCTGGGCCCCCTGCTATCCTCAGGGCAGAAGGATGATAAGGCTCTGCTTTTGTGTGAATAATCCTGATGCTACGACCCTTACACTCTTTGGAGAGCTGTGCCAACATTTTGGTGGACAGCATGGACAGCCTGGCCCTGGCGTAGTTGGTCTCCCTTTCCTGACCTTAGCCCAACAGGTCCCTACTCCCCTTTCCCTCACATGGGGCCCGGGGGTGGCTCACTCACGGTACTGGCAGCGGTCACCCAGGAAGCCTGGCAGGCATCGGCACTGGGGCTGGTTTCCTTGGTTGACCGTGCAGGTGCTGTTGTTGGCACAGTAGCCTGCACACACCTGCTGGGTGCATTTGGGGCCTGTGAAGCCCGTGGGGCACCGGCACGTGGGCATGCCTGGTGGGAGAGGATGCGTGAGTGGGACTGTGGCCCAGGGACCACCTGGCCCCACAGCAGAGGGACAAAGCTGGGAGGACCTAGAGGGAAGGCGGAGAGCTTCCCAAGGACTGGGTGCTGGGGCTGTGGAGCCAGATATGAGGGGAGGTTGAGGAAAGGCGAGGGAGGCAAAGGGTAGGCATTGCTCGGGGCAGTGGCGCTTGGGGCTGGGCATAAGGGGTGAGATGCCCTTCTGATGGGGTGGGGCATACCGGAGGGGGAGGCGGCGCAGGTGCCTCCATTGCGACAGTGCTCCCAGCACTGGTCCAGCTCACACTTGTCGCCTGTGTAGCGGGGCTGGCAGCGGCACTTGGGCTGCCTGCGTGCATTGAGAAAGCAGCTGCCACCGTTGAAGCACTGAAGGTTGCAGGTTCCAGGCCGAGTTGCTGCAGAAGGAATCCATCAGGAGGTGGATCCAGGGCAAGGGGAGAGGAGTGGGTAACAAGGGGCAACAGAGAGGAGGGTCGTGGGGACTGGACAGGCTGCTGGAGAGGTGGGCATACCGTCTGGAGGGGGTGTTGGAGAGGGCACAGGTACACAGGTGCCATTGTCCAGCCGTTTCCCGTTGGGGCAGGTGCAGACAGGCCCGCTGGGGCTCAGCAGGCAGAGCCATTCACACTTCTTACGGTCACAGGGGTTGGTCACTGCAGGGAGGGGGCATGGGCTCTCAGCAAGGCCCTGTCCCAAACCCTATATATCTAAGCTTCCCGTTCCTTTTCAGGGCCAGAGGCCATGTTCAGAGACTCAGTTTCATGGGGCCTCCCTCTCATACCCCAGCTCTCCTTACCTTCCGGTTGCTTGTGCTGATGGTACAGGACTACGTCAGAGGCATGGCTCAGGCCCCCCGTCAGGTTGATCAGTGGGCTGTGCCCAAATTTATGAATCTTGAATACTCGATTATTAATGTAGGTGACACCATAGATGTAATCCTCAAAGACATCAATGCTGAAGGGGTGACTGAGGCCTAAGGGAACAGGAGTCAGTCTGATTGAGAGGGCTGGGCAGGACCGGGCCCCACCCTGCAGAACAGGGTCCTCATGGCTCAGCACATCCAGAGCAAGCTACCTCTGTCGTGCCACCTGCTCCTCCCCCTGAAGTGACCGCTGGCCAAAGGTCCCACCACTCCAGGATTTCTGAAGCTATGGCTAACTACTGTGCCTTCTTCCCATCTTTGCCAAATTCCTACCGCCCCTCCTGCTACCTCCATGCACACAACTCAATCCCATGGTCAGCGTGGCCCAGGCCTGCAGGGTTTGTGGGTGCCAGGCTGGTGAAGGGTGGCAGCACTGGGGCGAGGCCTCAGCGCTCAGGGGGGAGGGTAGAGGCCTGGGGTGGGGCCGGGGCGGGAGGCTGCCGCTGGGCTCTGACCTCGTTTGCTGTCAGCGGCCACAATGGGGTCTGTGCCATTGAGCCGAATGCTGCCAATGACCGAAAGCTTGGCGTCCGCCCAGTACAGCCGTTCATTGTGATAATCCACAGCCAGGCCTAGGGGAGGGCAGAGACTGCTGGGAGGGCTCATTCAGTGCCATACCAGGCTAGGTGTAGAAACAGGACTGGCTTGGTCCAGGACAGCTGCACCTGCTCATGTGCGGCTCTCAACCCTTTCAGGGAAGAGCTTCCACATACCGGCTGCCTAATCCCGTCCCAAGCCACGCCCTCTCTGGCTCCAGTGAACCCCCAACCCCACTCTGCCCCACTGACCTGTGGGCCACTGAATGTTGTCCTGCACCAGGGTCTCCCGAAGCGTCCCATCCATGGCCGCTGTCTCAATCTTGGGGTGGTTCCCCCAGTCTGACCAGTACATGGTTCTGGGGAGAGAAGGTGTGACAGCGGGTGCTGATCCAGAGGTGTCTAAGTGGGCTGAGCACCCCTGGACCAGAGGTGGCACCCAGAACCTTGCTGCTATGGCTACCAGTTTGCCAAGTGGAGTCAGGTGCCTGCTATGCAGGCCTGGCTGGCGTCCCAGGCAAGAGCACAACTGGAGGCCCAAGGAAGGGGCAGTGGGGAAGAGCAGAGGGCCTGCAAAGGACCTGGCCCCGAGCTAGTCCGGGAGGGGAAGGGCAGGCCTGTGGACGCCGGGCCCCTTATGCCTGTCTGCCCACCACCCGCCCGCATGCCCCCAGCACCCCTGCCCACCCTCTAAGTGGGTCCACCACGATGGCATGGGGCTCATCAATCATGCCCGAGATGAGTGTCTTGCGGTTCTCGCCCTTCATCTGCGCCACCTCGATCACGTCTCGGCCCGAGTCGGTCCAGTACACATTCCCTGCTACCCAGTCAATGGCAATTCCCCGTGGCATCTTTAGCCCTGAAATCTGAATGGGGGTCACCAGTTCAGGGGCTGCCACCTTTTGTCTTCCTGCCCAGCACCCCCACCATTGTATGTGCCAGCTTAACCCTGAGCAAAAAAATGTCCGTGGATGGCCAGCCTGTCTCTGTGCTTTCAGGAAACTCAATGGACAGTTTACGTGCCAGACTTGTAGTTTCCCATGTTTTGCTAGTTAATCTTTACCAATAAATAAGTAAATAAGTAAGTAAATAAAATGAAAGTGAATGAAGCAGGTACTGGTGGCATAATTAGTTTTAGTGCTGAGGATTGAACTCAACATTTCTTGAGTGCACAAAGCATATGTTCTACTGGGACCGGCGAGATAGCTCAGAGGTTTAAGGCGCCTGCTTAGGCAAGCTTAGGCAACCACAGGGAGTGCAGTTTGATCCCCGGCACCACACGCTGTGCCAGTCCCACCTCCAGGGCATAACATAAATAAACAAATACACAAGTAAAGTTTTCTTAAAGCATAAGCTTTACTGCTGAGCAGCCGCACTCCCACCTGAGATGCATGTTATTATCTTAATTCATCGACCTATTTTTTTGTGGCACTGGGGATTGAATCAAGGGGCTTTACTGTGAACCACATCCTCGCACCCCCCTTAAATTTTTTTTTTTTTTTTGTCTTTTATCTATCTATCTATCTATCTATCTATCTATCTATTTATTTATTTATTTATTTTTCTTGTTTCAGAACCCCTGTTTTGTTTATTCACTCATTTTCATGGCCGGCTCAACCCACCCCGAGGGCAGGGCTGGCGCAGCATGTGGTGCCGGGGATCGAACCGCGGTCCCTGAAGCCGCCCAAGCTTTCCTAAGCAGGCGCTTTAGACCACTGAGCCATCCCGCAGGGCCCTTTTTTTGTCTTTTTGAGACAGGGTCTCACTATGCAGTTGAGGCTGGCCTTGAGCTCACTTTTGTAGCCCAGGCTGGTCTCGAACTCTCACCAATCCTCCTGCCTCAGCCTC
>PVJA010035596.1:0-21722 GCA_004027025.1 Myocastor coypus | reverse complement strand
CTTGGCCATTTTGCTTTCTGTGAAAGCCTGAGAGAATGTTTTTCTCTGGGTGACTCTCCTTAGATGCACTATAATTCATTCATCCCTTTCCTCTGAGGTCCCATAATCTCCTTGACCAGAAAATTTGGGACACCTCTGACTTATAGGATATTACAGCACAGGTTCTCTTATATCCTGAGTCCTTATTGACCTTGAAGGGCTAGAGCCAAAATATTGGCTATCCTTTTTCTCCAATTTTTGGTCTGTTAACTTACCTTCTTAACCCTCCAGCAGAAAAGCTTTGTGATAGTATTACTCTATAACATAGGTACTTGAGCTTATCATCACTGGCTTTCTGAGTATCAAATATCTTTGACTTAGCTTGGAAATGATATTTTCTGACTTTCACTTTTTATATTATTTGATTTTGAACTACAGGAATGTACTTTAAAAATAAGCATACCTTAGCTTATGGAGTTAGAAGATTGTGTGTGTGTGTGTGTGTCTGTGTGTCAGCAACTGAAAAAGGCAGGCCCTGTGCCACTGATCTGTCTCCCTGGTCTGAGCTATATCTGTCTGAAAACTGCAATATGAATCCAACATGTAAGTTGTTGGACCTTGGTAAAGTTAAATAACTTTTCTCATATGTAAAATTAAATGTAAAAATAGGTGTAAGAACTCAGCAATGTTTTTTAAGTTAGATAACATATATAGGAAGAATAAATTATGTAACAAATTTTAAATCATGAGCTCAGACAAAATTTTATTTTAATGTAAAATATTTTTCCATTATACCAGTTTTCTTTGGTGACACAATGCTTAGTTTTTCCAGACTTATTCTACCAAAGAATTTACATTGCCTGCATTTGTGATCTGTTTTACCAATTAATGTGGCTTTGACATGCATTCTTTTACACTTACAATAAGCTATAGTTTTTACATGAATTAGCAATTAGCAGTACTCTCATTATGTAGGAATTATTATTCCTAATGTACAAGTGACAACCCCACGATCCTAAAATGACTTGCTAGCTTATCTAGAGCTTTTGAAAGTATAAGGCCAACACGCTCTAGAATAATCTACCACAAAACTTCACAGCCTAGGAATAGTGCTCAAATGCTTCATTAGATAAATGACTACAGTACAAATTTTAAAATAAGGTATATTAAAGGTTCCAAGAAGTTCTGCAAAGATGTCTTTGGTCAACTTAGCATTCCTCAAATTAATTTAACCGCAAAGGTTTTCTAGAAAAATAGAACACAATATGCACCTTTTGCCATTGACATTCCACAGAATGTTTTAAGAAACCCTGCACTAAGCATATACTCCGCCTTGTTTTAAAACACTTGGAATTTCTATAAACTACCAAGTCCTCACATGAGTGGCACTAAGGTAGAATTCACAAGAACTGTGCAAATAGCTCATTAATATGGCATTAGAATGTTATAATCCTAACTAATAACCTTTATGCAAGTAGTGAAATATACTACCACGGAGGAGCACCAAGTTTACAGCAAATCTGAGAGTACACTAGCAAAGAGAACAAAAATATCCTTAATAATCCTGATTTTTACATTGAATAGTATACTATGCAGTAAGAGAAGGTAACAAAGTCACTGGGTGGGATCACTTTTATTTGCTCATGCTAAGTAAATGCTTAATATACACATATACACCAAAGAATACATTTATTTTCTTTAGTCCTAGTCACTGGCTATAATCCAGTACTTACTGTATCTCTATGTGGCTCTTAGAACACACTACATTGTATTATTTTCTGTCCTTTTGGCTCAAGTGTCAGTCCATACACCCCTTTTCCCTGTTCCTGGGTGCTGTCTTCTGTAGAATAGCCACGTGAATGAATACTTGCAGTGAGTGATGATGGCTAGTACCCAAAGTGCACGTGGCTGCAGACACAGGCCATACTCATCCTATGTGCCTTTTGCTAAAAGCTTCTGAGTTATAACTGCAAAATGAGTCCAACACACTATTTTGTTTTATGGTAACAACATCTCAGTAATGAGAAAAGTGAGGCTGGCCACTGCTGTTATTCTTAGAAGGAAAAGGAAAATCCACCTTTTCATTCCAGCTCACTCAGTATTTCCATTTGGTTCGGTTGGAAATAAAAGGTAGATGGGGATTATAAAACTTGAACTTTTTTTCTTTCTGTTCATCAGTTAACAATTTGTTTTGAAGATATTTAAAGCTCGTAAGTGATTTAATTGAAGTCCGTGACATATGTAATAAACAGTACATTAGAATAAATCCATTTTTTCTAAAAACTAAAATTAAAGAAATGCCCAGTTGAGTTCAGTAACTAAAGCAGTACTTTAGCATTTTAATAGGATCATCTGTAATTTCTTTCTTTCTTTTTTGCAGTACTACAAATTGAACTCAGGACACTGTACTTGCCAGGCAAGCACTTATTCTACTGAGCTATTTCCTCAGCCTCTCACCTGTAATTTCAACTTACAAAATACATTCAAAAGACATTTAATAGCATCAGGCATCATCCATCCATCATTATGAATAGAGCTTAACTAAGACAAATTTATTTTGCCATTTCATTGTTAAAGAGTAAGAGCAAACATTACTACTTTTTCTTTGTCCTAAACTACTATAAGTACATAAAATATGCTTTTATAATACACTAGAAGTTATAGGTTCCAGAACTTTAAGAGTTAGTCACTATGACAAGTGGTAATGGAGCAAAATTTGGCTTAATGTAAAGTTCATGATTTGATTTTAAAATGAAAATTTTTATGTTACCTTTTAATTTGCTATATTTCTCATATTTTAATTTGCTTACAATTCAATGAAAACAAAAAGTAAGTGATAAATGTACTTCATGTGTTTCACCCTAACCAGCTCTGTCGCTATAACCAAGTATCTGGGACAGTTAACTCATAAAAGGCGTAGGCTCATTTTAGCTAACGGCTTTGGAAATTTCAGCCAAGGATCTGGCATCCACTGTTTCACATCTCTCAGGGGGATTCTGCACTACCACGGCTAGGGGAATGGAACAAGCCCTCACCTAGTGGCAAGGAAGCAAAAAGTGAAGAGTAAGGGAAGGGCCCACAATCCCTTTTAAGGGCACAGCCCCTCCACGACTTAAGGATACCATGAAGTCCCGCCTCTTAAAGGCTCCATCACCAAGTCCTGCCAGGCAGGTGTTTACACCATTAAGCTATATACCTGGCCTGAGCAAACCTTTAACAGGTGGGCCTTCAGGGAATCTCTGGCAACCAAATAATTACCCTATACAAACAGTTATTTGCTTAGCAACTTTATACATTTTCATATAGAATAAGAAAATTCTAGTACCTTAACGCTTAAGCTAACAATTATGATGCAATTTAAGATTCTAAACTCCTTTGCCATCTGTTGTTATGAATCTAAAAGATGTTGCATCATTTGGAAATGTTTTTATATCAAAGCATGAAAATCTGCACTACTGGACATTCAGTAACCTAGACTACAGCTCTAATTTCAGAATACTAAAATTTATACTCATGTTTCTAAAGAATTTGAGGCCCAAATAAAGCAAAAAAAAAAAAAAAAAAAAAAAAAAAAAAAAAAAAAAAAAAAAAAAAAAAAAAAAAAAAAAAAAAAATCAAGCCAATTTAACTGTTTACTAGTAATTAACACCAATATTCATGTGTATTCATGGATTCTATTAATCTCCTGCCTTAGGTTTTTTATTGATTGGTAGTCTATCAGGAGGCTCAGCAATTAATGTTTAATGTATATGGGTATGGATATGGGGTTGTAATGTATATGAGTTATAACTCAAATGTTATAACTACATGGGATATTTTAATAATCTATCACATGGTAAAATTTGCCTTTTCTCTGCATCATACATGTATTCCAACAGGATGGAAAAATACTACCTTTAGTAAGTCTAAAAACACCAGTAGCTATGGAACAAAACAATATATATAACACACAAAACTCTTGGCATGATTCACCTAAATTGAGCCTTAAAGAAGCTGGCAGTTACAAAACAGGGTGAAGACAGGTACGTTTTCTAAAGCTGAGGCTCACTTTTGTGAGGAAATGTGGCTGTAATAACTAGAGCATTTAAGTTGACCACATTGTTATTTGCTTTACATTCTCAAATCTTAGAAAGATTTAAAGCATAAGCTGAGTTGATATGCATAATGAATAAACATTATGTCTCTTTTCTATAAAGTAAGCTTCCTACTTACAGTTTTGAGTAAAACACATTTGCAGAGCTTGAAAATGAAACCTTGATGAGATTTATTTCAGAATCATTGTCCTGATTTCACCTCACAACCACTCTTTTTGAAGTCTTAACTGCTTTCTTGTGTTTTATTGTCTTTAGATGATTTTCCTAGGTTATTGCTGTTGTCGTTCATGCTTTGGGTTAAACATTTAGACAACTTCGGACAACTCAATAGAGCCTCTCTCCTGAACACGCTGTCTTAGTTGCTTTTCTCATGGCTGAAACAAACAGTAAACAGCCACATGTTAAAGGAGGAAAGATCCCTTGAAATCACAGATCGTGTGGGTTTCAGTTCATAGTTGGCTCCAAAACAGGGTGGCACTGTAGAGGGCATCTCAAAGGAAAAACAGTTCACGGTGGGCAGAAAGCAACAAAACAGCGGGCAGGCAGCATCTTATAACCTACTGAGGCAACTCACCTAGGGTGGCAAGTAGCATCCACCAATCCCAGCTTCACTACCCTAGACGCAGCCACCTCCAAAAAGCCTTCCTATGGTATGAGGCTTTGAGGGGAACATGTAGATAGAAATCATAACACCCTGTTTTCTTTCTTTTTTTTTTTTTTTTGTCTTTTTGAGACAGGGTCTGGCTATGCAGTTGAGGCTGGTCCTGAGCTCACTTTTGTAGCCCAGGCTGGTCTGGAACTCGCACCGATCCTCCTGCCTCAGCCTCCCAAGTGCTGGGATTAGAGGCGTGCGCCACCACACCCGGCAACACCCTGTTTTCTAAATGCCACGTCTTCCTCTTACTTCATTTAGAAGAGTAATTCTCCAGTTGCCTCTTGAAGTTTATATGGTAGCTTCACTAAAGATCTTGCTTATTCAAAACTATACTGTCAATTATAATTTTAAAGGCACATTAACTGCACAAATTAGTGGTTCACTGACATTTCCAGGCCTACGCATATTGTTCTCCGATCACAAACACCTTTCCTTGTAACCTTTCTTTTTCTCCCATCTCCCTGCCAAATCCCATTCCCTCTTCAAAATGTTATTTTACTGTAAGACTTAGAAAGCTTAGTAAGTGTAAAGCCACATACCTCCAAATCATGCTGACACTGTTCTGATTTCCAGTTGTTAAAATCTCTGATGTAGATCTTGATTTAAAAAAAAAAAATCACCTATACTCTGAAATTTTTTGCAGTACTGGGGATTGAACTAAGGACCTGTTTTCCAGGCAAGCACTTATTCTATTGAGCTACCTCCCTAGCCTTGTCCATTTTTTTTTTCTTTTTGTCTTTCTGAGACAGGGTCTCGTTATGCAGTTCAGGCTGGCCTTGAGCTCGCTTTTGTAGCCCAAGCTGGTCTCAAACTCACACTGATCCTCCTGCCTCAGCCTCCCAAGTGCTGGGATTACAGGCGTGCGCCACCACGCCCAGCTTTGTCCATTCATTTTTAAGAGTTTAGTTTCCACAAAGCTCAAGTTCTAAATAGAGTCATGGCTACTTTCAATTGATGAGTGTCACTACAAAGTGGGTAGGTAACCAAGTGGATTTTTATTAGAGGCCTCAAAATATCAACAGCTGTCTTCCTTGGGTATGTGTTTCTCTGCAGCATACTTTCATTTCAAATCAGCTGGTCAGCTTTCTCTGTTGGGGTGGGATTAGGAAGCAGGGTCCCACACAGTTGCTCATTACAAGTCAGAGATTAAATCTTTTCTAGTGAATCAAATCCTATGGAACTTCGTTTCTTCAGTGAATAAATTTCCTTTGTTGTTGAGAATATGGATGTGAGAAAATTACTTACACAGGAAGCAAAAATTGTTTCAGACTCCAACATGTGGTGGCTGACTTCTGATTTTTTTTTTTTTTTTTTTTGGGGGGGGGAGGGTGTCACCAGACCAGACCTATTTATTTCTATTTATATATTTTATGATCTACAGGTGTTTGGCATGGTCACATTACCCTACCAAGTGACCTTTCTTCATCTATACACCTTCTAATAAATAACCCCTAGTATGATGCAAGTTAAAGGTTTACATCTCTTATACTGATTTTTCAAGAATCTAAAGATGCCCTTTCTCTACCATTTTAAAAATGGAAATCCTCTTACATCAAATTGTGCCTCTAAAGCCTGTACTAAGTTGATTTTGAGGTTATTATGTGTAATTGTAATGTGTTTCAAACAGTATCCAGATGGCTTACCTTTATTCTATTTATTTCCTCATCCCCTCCCTCCCAAGGATTAGAAACAGAGGGAGGGAGAAAGGATAAAAGCATTAAAAGAAAAACCTATAGCAAGAAAATAACGTGATAAACATAAGCCAATACATATCAGTTAATAATCATCAATGTAAATAGCCTCAATTTACCAATCAAAAGAAAGAGTGGATTAAGAAATAAAATACAACAATATGCTGTAATCAAGAAACACATTTAACTCAAAAGGAAATTCACACACGGAAAGCTAAAGGATAGAAAATAATCCTCCATGCCTTAATAAATTAGTGAAAAGCAGGGGTAGCCATCCTACTTGCTGGCAATATCAACCTCACATTAAAAAATATCCAGTGAAATAAAGGTCATAGCATACTTTTCAAGGGCAAACTAAAAGAGGAAGAGATAACAATTATAAATGTATATGCATTTAATGTAGGACCACATACCTACATAAGAAAATTTTAATAGACATGAAAAATCTAATGAACAGTAATACAATAGTAATGCGGGATTTTAACATGCCACTGTCACAGAGATAGATCAACTAGTCAAACAATCAGCAAAGAAATAATAGAGTTAAACCAAACTTGTGAAGATATTGACTTGGTAGACCTTTACGGAGTGTTTCACTGAGCAACAAAAAAATACACGTTCTTCTCGGCTGCAAATGGGACAGTTTCCAAAATAGACCATATACTAGCACACACAGAACACTCTTAAATGTAAAGGAATGGAAATAATCTTATGCATATTACCTGATCACGGTGCAATAAAACTGGAAATTACTGACAAACTAGAAAAATTACAGACAGAAAGTTTAGAGCACAAATTAATGAAATGGAGACAAAGAAAACAACACAAAGAATAAATGAATCAAAAAGTTGGCTCTTTCAAAGAGTACATAAAATTGATAAAACTATTATTTAAAAAAATCAACTTATGCAATAAAGAATGAAAAGGGCAAAATTACTACAGATCCTAGAAGAAACTCAAAAGACCATCAATATGTACCTCTAAAATCTTTACCTGCACAGATGGAACACACAGAGGAAGTGGACAGTTTCCTAGATATGTAAGAAATGTCAAAACGCAGACAAGAAGATAGTCAAACTCTGAATAACCAAATTATGAGAAATGAAATTTAAAATATAAAAAAAAAAAACTACTAATAGAGAAAAGCCCATGTCCAAATGGATTCGCACCAGAATTCTACAAGAAACTTACACAAGGTTTAATGTCAATTTTCCTCAAACTATTCAATGAAATTAAAGGGAAGCAATTTTCCCAAATTCATTCTTGAAGGCAAGTATTATTGTTTTACAAAAACCAGAGAAAGATCAAACTAAAAAAAGAGAACTAAAAGCTAATCAATCTAATGAACATAGATGCAAAATTACTTAATAAAATACTAGTAAACAGAATGCAGCAAATCATCAAAAAGATTACACATCATGACCAAGTGGGATTCATCCCAGGAATACAGCGATGGTTCAACATATACAAATCCATAAATGTAATACACATGATCAACAGAACTAAGAAAAAACACATGATCATCTTAATAGATGAAGAAAAAGCTTTTGATAAAGCTTAACACTCACTCATAATTAAAAACCCTACAGAGAACTGGAATAGATGGTCTATGTCTGAACCTGATAAAAGCCATCTATGAGAAACCAAAAACTAACATCATATTAAATAGGCAAAAACTGAAGGCCTTCACTATAAAGTCAAGAACAAGAGAAGGATATCCACTGTCTTCACTCCTGTTCAGTATAATTCTGGAAACATTAACCAGAGCAATAAGATAAGAAAGAGAGGGGCCCGGTGGGATGGGTCAGTGGTCTAAAGCGCCTGCTTGGGAAGGCTTGGGCGGCTTCAGGGACCACGGTTCGATCCCTGGTACCACATGCTGCGCCAGCCCTGCCCTTGGGGCAGGCTGAGCCAGCCATAAAAATGAGTGAATAAACAAACAAAGGTTCTGAAACAAGAAAAAAATAAATACATAAAATAAAAAATTCTTAAAAAAAAAACAAAAAAGAGAAATAAAAGGAGTAAGGATCAGAACACAAGAAGTCAAATTATCATTATTTGTAGATGACATAATACTCCACATTAATCACCAAATTCAACAAGGTAGCAGCATACAAAGTCAAGCCCCAAATATCAGTACAAGTTTGTGTACAATGAATACCCTGAGAATGAAATAGAGAAACCATGCCTTTCACAATAACCAAAAAAGAAAAGAAAAATTTTTAGGAATCAGATTCACAAAGGACATAAAAGACTTATCCAGTGAAAATGACAGTGCTTGGAGAAAAGAGATTGAAGAAGGTTTGAGAAAATGGAAATACATTCCATGCTCCTGGATGGGAAGAACCAACACTGTGAAAATGGCCATTTCCCCAAAACTGTTATACAGATTCAATGCAATCATAATTAAAATGCCATTAGTATACCACACAGAGCTACAGAAAACTTTTCTCAAATTCATTTAGAATTGGAAGAGACCTAAATATCAAAAGCAATCCTGGGAAACAAATGAAAGGCAGAAGGTATCAAAATCCCTGCCATGAAATTATACTACAAAGTTACTGTGATAAAAGGGCCACACATGCTCTCTGGAAGAAAGATAGCCTCTTTAAGAAGTGGTGCTGGAAAAACTGGCTTTCCACATGGCAAAGGCTAAAACTAGACCAATTTTCATCACAAGGCACAAAGCTACATTAAAAAATGGATCACCAGATTTAAATATTAAAACAGAAACACTAAATCTTCTGGAGGAAAATGTAGAAATATTAAAGACATAGGAGTAGGTAAAGAGTCCATGAACAAAAATCAAATGCACAGGAAATACTTCAAAGAGTCAACTACTGGGATCTCATCTTTTAAAAAAGTTTCTCCATTTCAAAGCAAATCTCCAACAGAGTAAAAAGAAAACCCATAAACTTGGAAAAAATTATACTTAACTGTCCCTCTGACAAAGGCCTTCTAGCTAGAATATATAAAGAATTAAAATAAAATCAGGTTCCCGAAACTCAAAGACCCAATCCAAAAATGGGCATTTGAGATGAACATATACTTCTCAGAGGAAGAAATACAAAGACAAATAAATATGTGAAAAAATGTTCAACGTCATTTATCATCTGAGAAAGGCAAATTAAAGCAACACTTAGCTTCAAATTTATTCAGATTTTGAAGTTCTTACCCCAGAAAGAATGGCTAGCATCAAGAAGCCAAATACAAATGCTGGAGAGGCTGTGGAAAAAAAGGAACTGCACTGAGAGTGCAGACTGGTACAACCAATATAAAAATCAGTATGCAGAATCCTTAACAATCTAGGATCTGAGACCCCACTCAAGCCAGGTATTTCCTTCCTGAAGAACTGAGAACCTCATACCACAGCGATATATGTACATCCACATTTATAGCAGCACAATCTGTTATAGCTAACTCCTGGAAACAACTCAGATGCCCATCAATTAAAGAATGGATAAAGAAGATGTATTTTTACACGGGGTATTATTCAGCTATTAAATAGAATAAATTTGAGTCTTGTTGGTAAATGCATTCAACTAGAGAACACACTTATCTAATTATTTTAAATAAAACTATAATTTTCATTGTCCAACAGATAATATAACTGGAAATTTTGTTTTAATAAAAATTACACATAATTGAGATTATTGAACTTTAAGTCACTTCAGGAAATCTCAAAGTCTTTTTAAGCTTTATCAGATATTTGAAATTTAAAAATAAAAATAAAAATAAGCAAAAGTAACCCCATTTTGTTTTATTTTATTTATTTTTTTCTCTTTTTGAGACAGGGTCTCGCTATGCAGTTCAGGCTGACCTTGAGCTCACTTTTGTAGTTTTGTAGCCCAGGCTGGTCTCAAACTCGCACTGATCCTCCTGCCTCCGCCTCCCGGGTGCTGGGATTACAGGCATGTGCCACCACACCCGGCTAACTCCATTTTTATTATCAGTTAAAATCCTTCCTGATTTGGTAACAGACAAAATTTAAGACACTCTACCATACTACTAAAAATCTTTCTTTAGACTATTTGTGTGTGAATGTCTTTCCTTTCTGTACTCCCCAAACACCTACCTTTACCTGCATCAAAATCATCTAAGTCTTTATCAAAGGACTGCTGGATTACATTCTTCGTATTTCTGAGTCACGAATGTCACACAAGTTACTGATGACTCTATTTGTTGCTAAACTTGAAGAACCACTGGCACATAATTAAACACAATTTCTCCTCCTCACTTTAAGAAAACTAAATATCACTACTCTCCAAGTTTTATGTGTATTCTTTGTTCCATTTTCGTCCCCAGTCTACCATAAATTTTATTTCCAGCACTTAACAGTCTCACTCCTATGCTCCCACTGCTTTTTGCCTTTTATGTGCAGACATCTTCTTGAAAAATATAAATACCACATCCAGCTCCCATCTTATGACTTCCATGCATCTGTCTACTGCTGAATTTCTAGGTAAAGTAAGCTTGATAGAAAACCTCTACATTCTCTTGTTGCTCCTCATTATTCAGATCATATAAATCAGTTAAAAGCCTTTGCAGAATAGGCATATTTTTCTTGAGTAAATTATTATAAGATACTTGATAAAAGCATGATCAGAATACAAAGAAACCATAATAAAGCAGTAAGCTTGGCCTCACTTGGGTCTGAACAGTGAGGGAAGGCAGCAAACCAGAACCTGGAGGGGAATGCTCTATCAGGAGTGTCTGACAGAACTAGGGGGCCAAAATAAATAAATAAATAAATTCAAGTTTCACTTTCTTTGCCTCCTGCTAGTTAATATCCTGCTAGGGGTCCAACATGGCTCTACCAGTCAGATACCAGAAGGAAAAGAGGTGGTTAATGAAGTCCTGAGAGAGGGATCCAAGGGACAAATAGTATACATTCAGCACAGTACAACCCCTGCACTGAGGCATGTTTTTGTCTTGGGTTTAGGTAAAAAATTGGTGGTGTCAACACATGAAACCTATAAAGTCCTATAAGCTATGTACTGGTTTTTACCTGGCGATGTCAATTGTTTTTCTCATAGTCTTCTCATGCACAAATGGAACATTCTCTAGGGAAAATCACATTCTAGATTATAAAACACATCTCAATAAATTTAAAATGATTGAAATAATACAAAATGTTCTCAAACCTAATGCAATAAAATTAGAAAACAACAAAAGACTTTTGGGACAATATGCAAATATATGAAAATTACATACACTTAAACAATCCATGGTTCAAAGAAGAAATAAAAATGAAATTAAAATTGTTTTAAACTGAGTATGAAAACAAAACAAAAATTTATATGATGCAGGTAGAACACTGCTTAGGTGGCACTCTCTATCTCTAAAATGTTCAGACCTGGAAAGAAGAAAAATCTCAAATCAATAATCAAAGCTTAAATACCTAGAACAAGAACAGCATATTTAGCTAACACAAATAGGACATAAAAAAAAATAAATACAAGATGAGAGCAGGACCAATGAAAAAGGAACAGCAATAAAGAAAAACAAACAATCGTAAAGTTGATTCTGAGCTCTACACTGATGACAGAGAACAGATTACCAAAATCAAGACTGAACATGGACAATAACCATCGATGTTGCAGACATTAAAAAGAGCATGAAGAACACCAAAAACTACTTTATCTCAAAAACCTCCACAACTTAAATAGTAGATCAATTTCTAGAAAGATAAAAGTTATTAAAATTGACTCAAGAACACAGAAAATAGTAACAGATTGAAGTAATAACTTAAAATCTTCCCACCACATAAACACATACTCAGATGGCCTCACTGGTTAACTCTATCATGTATTTAAGACACAAAAAATAAATAAAGCAGGATAAAAATATAAAACACATAGACATAAAAAGATAAATATGGCCATAAAAATAATATTACAAACAAAAATTGAAAAATTTAATGTGGAGGAAAAGAACTGACAGAATCAATCAATTAAATAACTAATAAATTCAGAAATGAAAGAAATTGGGGGAAAAGCAAAGAAGAATCCAGAAATTCAGCCTCAGTAACTTGGAAAACTGACTGAGATATAAGAAAATTTTTTAGACGCGGAGCAAAACAGTAGAATAAGTGCTTGCCTGGCAAGCTCAGGGCCTGAGTTCAATCCCCAATTCCACAAAAAAAAAAAAAAAAAAAAAAAGTCTTGAAAAGAGTGAAGCAAAAATTCAGTTCCAACATAAATGAAATGCTGGCTGAAAACTAAGTGGAGACATTTAAGAAAACTATCTGTTCACTGATCTAAGTGCTGAGTTTTAACTGATTGCATATATATGCCATCAGACTAAATCTTAGTATTTCTGGTCAATATATTTTACTTTATTTCATTGGTAATCTTGAGATATATGGTTGTTTTGGTACTTTATGTAACATGACAAGGGAAAAAAAATACTATACAGGCAGTATCATATATATCTTAATTACATACATCCACTTGTTTCATTACACTGTTGTCATTTGTTCCGAAAACATCCTTTACATTGTCAAATTCTGAATTTCTAGGCCACATTAAATTCCATGAAGTGGTCTTTTTCTTTCTTTTTAAGTCTTGCCTAAATTGCTAGAGACAGTCAGCAATGCCAAAGAGGTAGTCTGCTGTAGCTGCTTGAGAACCACACTAAAAAGGTAAGACCTCATTGTCACCTTGAGTTCATTTTCTTAATTTGTAAACATGCCAATTAATCAAGAAGATTCCTTCATTGTATCAAACAACTAACAACTCTCAAATATATATATATATATATATATATATATATATGTATTCTAGTCAGCCTACCAGTACCTTTTATCTGTTGCTCCCATATGAAACATTTTTTCAAAGGCTACTTGCTTAGAACTTAACAAGCGTCCTGAATCCTAGTCTTTTTGGTCAACCTACATGACTTTTATTTCTCTGGTAACCTTGATTTTGCGCACTTTAGGCATACTCTGCTTTGGAACCTCCCTAACCCAAATTCTGCACATCCATCATCTTTCCACTTAAGCCTTCTGCAACTTCTCGGACAGTCTTAAAGACCTCCCCATGCCGCTAACCTTAATTCAACCCTTTCTGGACTTCCTTTACTTTTATTTTGTCTTTCTTGTTACAGGATTAAAGATGAATGGCTGCAAGAAAAATTTCACTGCTTGAGGACAATATTTACAACTCTACTGTGTTCTCTCTCTGTGTGTGTGTGTGTGTGTGTGTGTGTGTGTGTGTGTGTGTGTGTGTAGCAGTTTATGTTATCTTCATGGAATCTTTTACAAAGAAAAAAAGTTCATAGTGATGCTTATCTTTTAGTTTACTAGCAAAAACCTCCCCTGTCAATAAATTTTACATAATAGTCCACTACACAAAACAGGCCACGAAGTGCAAGAGCTGTGGCTGTGGTTCTGAAAGGACCACGCCTCCCCAGCTCAGCTTGGCCAGCCCTTGCTTCTTCAGAACATGCCCCCAGCAATGCCTCTGGGGTGCTTCGCAGGAATGGACTACTGCAGGGAAATCACTACAGTTTCTTTACATATTAAGCTGCCATATGCACAGCATATCAAAGTTTCAAGTAAAATAAACAAATTTCTTCAGGAGGTTTCTTTACTATAACATCAGTAAGACATAAAATTCATTTTTTTCTCTATTCACATATACATAATACAAAAGTTTTCACAAGTTTATACTTGGAAAACTCTTTTTAAAAGCAGTTTAAGGCTGGGCATGGTGGCGCACACCTGTAATACCAGCACTTGGCTGAAAAGAGGTTCTTCACAAGTCTTAAAAACATTTTTAAAAAGCAGTCTAAGAATGGAGGTAGCATCAATTTAAACATACAGGTTATTAGTGTCACATAATGGGAATATTTAGTATTTTTTCCCACAGCAGCTTTCAACACAGCACAAGATATCAGGCAGATATTCATAGTGAAATGGGTCAAAATTATTCTTTATTGACCATTTGAGTACAGACAAACCTGAAATATTTAGTTTCCATAATATGCCCACCAACTGAATTGCATCAGGAATTGCTCATATATGTTCCCTAGGTGTATTTTCCAGAAACTAGAGCACTCGTCTTCCCATTTGTATATATATTAGAGCACAAATGAAACATTCAAAAAATTTTTTAAACACTCAACAAATCAACCAGCATACTGTAAACAATTTTCACAATTATACATGTAATCCAGGTTCATACTTCCGATTAAACAATATTATAGATGTAATTATAAACCAACAATCTTCCAAACTATTCAACTTTTTATGTATAACTAAACATTTGTCTTAAAAAACTTTAACACTTCTGAGAAATTAATTCCCTCACAATTAGGCTTTCATCGTGGTATCGCTGTTCAACAAAAATAATCATAAATTTTAAAAATTATGAAAAATAAAAAGCCAATTATTATCTTGGACAATGCTATCCAGAATTAAGTGTTACTTTCTTTCCACTGTAGCCTATCATTTACTACAAGAGACAACAGGGCCAGGGAGATAGCTCAGTGGTGTAAGTGCAAAGGTGTTAGGGGAGAGACAGACAGACAGACAGAGAGAAACAGAGAAACAATGTGGTGTTGAAAGGGAAATGCAACACACCTGCAGGTCAGCCACTAAACAGATCTAAACATTAACATTCTAATTAAAAAGCCACAAGAACAGAGATGTAATATTTTAGCGAATGAAAAGTTTCAGCCATAAATGGATCAGAAATAATGATTGGTATGCCTAATTTAAGCTCACTGATGTCGTATTTAAAAAATAGTGTGACAACAGATAAATGACAAGAACTCCTAAATTATTTCTCTCAAATGAAAAAATTATTCCTTTGTATATCACTCTCTAATTATGCACTTCATTCATATTTTTGATAAATTATTCAGAAAAAGCAATCCTATTCAAACCTAGTGAATTTCCTGATAGTTTCACATAAAGTTACTAAAATCACAATTTTGACAAATTTCCTTTTAATCATATAAACATTATAAACCACAGTAAAGAAATTAGAACCTTTCTTATTTTATCTAGAATGGCCTATTACCAAATCTGTTTATACTGCCACAGCAATCACAAATCATGAAAATGCATCTGAACTCCACAGTGAACTAGCAGCCACGCTTATTCCACATCGGCACTGCCAGTGGTCCCTGCGTTGTCCTTTCAACAATGACAAACTCATCAGGGTTGCCAAATGCCTCATAAAAAACCAACAAATCTTGGATTGCACGCTCCTCAATCTGCAAAGTAGGAGGGAAAAAAGGAGACTTGCTTTAGTGTTTTACATACTACTGAGTAGATACCTCTTTACACAGATACCACAGAGCAGAATTACACCAGTTACAGTGGCAACTCGGGTCCTGAACTCAGTTCCAACAACCCTTATACAGACAATGGTTGCATTCATGCAGGAAGATGGCCATAGCTCTTCCTCACCTGTTGTGGACATCACAAACATGCAAGTTTTGACTAAGGCTTTTGTTTATGAACTGACGTATTCATGAACAGAAGTATCTGTGAACCACCATACTCATACTTCACTTTCTCTTGGTAAACAGAAATCTTGAGGCTTGCCCTTGAATAACCAGATTCCCGCTGTGGCAATTGGGATGGAGTTTCAATATGCTGGGTCACAGGACCCGCCCTTTGGCATGTCTGGGAGGGTTATGGAATGCCCTGGTGTCTATGTCTGGTCCCTCACAACCTCCACTCTGGCACGCTTCTTCTGCTCTGCTCCATGGCTTCCATGAGCTGCACAGCTTGGCTCTGCCACGCCCTCCACCACATCTCAGCCTTGTAGCTAGTGGATCACAGATTAAAACTGGGCATATTAAGCCCTTCTTCCTTCAAACTGTGGGTGCGGGGTACTGAACATTACTTGAAAAATAAGAGAAACTGGTACTTGAGATGTGGAATGATTTCTATGATTATATATAACCAGGTGGTTCAGAAGCCTTTAAAATTTGTGTGTGGGAAACATTTGGCAAAGTTTAGAGATGCAGGCTAGCGAAGTCCTGTAATGTAAGCAGTGTTTCGTGGGCGATATTACAAGATAAGCATGTTGGTAGGAACTAAACAGTGAAACCCAGACCCACACAGTTTCACTTGGCAACAAGGTCTCCACTGGCAGTTGGACAGCAGGCCACACGTGCTGTACTCTGGAAGAAAATGTGTGGCGTCCTGACATTTTGTGGAAGACTGAGATTGAAGGCAGAGGACTTATTAATCTGGAGGATAATATTCAATATAGTCTCACATTTAGTCAGAAGGTAGGGTAGAAAAATTTGAAAAACTTAAAAGTTAGGGTAAGGACTACCTTAGGAATTTCCAAAATCCCACTCACCACAGGTGTGAGGGTACAAAAGTACCCATCTTTTTTTTGAGGAGAGTCCCTGGAATTTTTGCTAAAGAAGGGGCTGCTGGGAATGAACTCCCCAGCATTCATTTCATTATGCTTAACCACCTACGTATTTGGAGGTTGCCACAGCCATGCTCCAAGGGGGCCTGACTACCACTCCCACTGACAACAGACGCTGGCATCTTCCCAATGATATTTTTTTACAAATTTGCAGAGTTTTGGGATCAGGGCTACTTCTACACTGATTTTTAAGCAAGGCCTAGCTATAGGAATGAAACCAAAGGTACAATACAGACCTACGAAGTTGAAGATGCCAGAAATGTGTAATGTCTGCCTAGGAAAGCTGCGGGCTATCAGTACAATCACGAAAGAGAAGCTGTGCCATCTGCAACCAGCAGCGCCACAAGAGTCGTGCTAGCCAAGCCCCTAGGAACACTTATTTTGGCTCTGTGTGGTAGGTCACCAGATATGGAGTTACCTGAGTCAGTGTTTGCCCTTTGATTAGATTCCATGATATAACTTTATTTCTTCCTCATTTGGAATGGGGATGTTTACTCTGAATAACTGTACTCTGGGATTATATCAATTGTTTTTTACAGTCTGTTTTGAGCCTCCAGAGACTTTTTTAAAACTGTATTTCAAACAGGATGTGCAGGGTCTCACTACACAGATCATACTCATAGTAATCCTCCTCTTTTCAGCCTCCCAAGCACTGGGATTACAGGCATGCACCACCACGCCCAGTATCACTTGCCATCTCAGTGGACCCCAACAGCGGGGCTAGCACGGCATGTCGGGAATCAAACAGGCACTTTAGTCCTCCGAACTATCTGGCCAGCCTTCCAAAGAGACTACTGAAAAATGCTGTAATTGTTGAGACTCTGGGAAAAGTTCCATTTCTAAGACTGACAACGATAACTCTTACAGTTAGGTACAATTATGAGCTTGCTATTTTATTTATTTGGAGATTAAATGTTATTTAAGGATATGTGGTTAGGAAGCAAACTGAAAAGGGGTAAATGTAGCAGTTAGGGTCGAGTTTCATCTTGGTTTGCTTTAGGATCCTCTTCAGGGATGGGGGCTTTTAGGGTCCCTGGGGAGTCACCAAGGCCTTGGGACCTGCATGTGGGCCTTCCCTTCCTGTTCTGGCACTTGTCCCTGCTCTGCTTGCCAGCCAGTGCGAACCAAGCAATTGCTCTGCCACATCTTCTACAGGGATGCATCTCCCTTGGATCCAACAGACTGACTGAAATCATGAAGAAGTTAAATTTCTCATTTAGATCGTGAGTGTTGTCTCTTCTGTGTCAGTGATGTGAACACTAACACACTCTTTCTTAAGTCTGACTCTTTCACTTAGAAGGAAAAAGAAACTTAAGTTTTTGTGCACTCATTCATTCCAACAGTTTTATCTTATGATACCTTCTACTGTTGTACAAGTGCTCTAAATCTTGCTTTTGATGATTCAGAATGTAAAGCAAAATGAATCAATGCCATGTCACTGAAAATTTTGTTTTTAAAAAACTACTGTTCTATTTTTAAAATGATTCATCTAGAAGCCTCAACTGTCCAAAAAAAAAAAAAAAAAAAAACCACACACACAGAAACGGCAAAATGTAATACAGTAAATATGTGAAGAAAAAGAGCTTTACATCTTCTTTCTGAGTTCTCCAGTGCCACAGTGGTCTATGTCCAAGCCTGGCTAACCAGTCTCTCAGCCAAGTGTGTAGAATACTAACTTTCCTCAAATAAATTCTTTCTTAAGTTAGCCAATGCTGGTATTTGCTGCTTACAATTTAAGAACTCTAACTGGTACACAAGCCACATATAGCACTAAACACTCTCAAATTCACCTACTGGGCAGTTCTAGTATCTAAACAGTCTAAAGCATTACCAAAACTAAACATATAAACTCTATCACAACTGATTAGTTTCAAATTAATTCACATTTAAATTGCCAAATGTTTAGTCCAATTTTATATTTCACTTAAATTTTTAATTTGACAGGTAAGTGAACCTTTCTAAAGCCAACTAATACATTTTTCTTAACATTTAAAGAAGAAATGTAGCGTTACTCTGAATTTACCTGAATCAGAGCCAAGGGTTTTTCTCGACTTCTGATGAGAGCTGCTTCTTGCTGTAGCTCTTCCTCCACAATAGATGCAAAAGTGACTGGAGCCGCCACTGAGGCAGGCAATGAAGAGGACAGCCAGGGACTGTAAAAAGAAAACTGAGCTTCAATCACCATCTCTAGTACTGGCAGTGAAAAAAATTTTCCTCTGAAATAAGCAATGCTACATTTTTTCACCCCAGTCACAACTACCTAAGAGGACTTAGAAGCTTTTGCATGGATTACAAAATGATGAGATAATGGAAAAAAAGGATAGTTATTTTTTTTTTTTTTTTGCATCAGTGTCACATAGAAACTTTTTAATTCCAGAAAGTTGGGATGGAGTTGAAACACTGAGCAGAGAATGTTCAAATAATCCATTCCACTTAGCACCACAGCACCCCAATTTCACAACATTCTCTTCCAATGCTAAGCAGAGCTTAGCTTTAGAAGCCCCAATCAATCAGTTGACCTTACTTGGGACTGTCTGGAGGTCGTAAATCTGGAATACGGGTGCCTTGTGGTCCTGAGGTACCATGACTAGAGCAACTGCAAAACAAGTATCAAATTTGGAGATTAAAGCTTCTGTAATTGTTAGTAAACTGATTTAGTAGATACAGGCTTCTGCCTTAGGAGTCAAACCAATGTGTTCAATCAGAACTACTTTTAAAATTACAACCTAAATAATCTGCAGATGTTTCTAATACTAAGTTTTAAAGTATATAGAAAACAGATACAGTAGTACCAGAGTTCATGAACTTCATTCCTTAGTTCATTCCATGACGCTGGGAAAGACGGCCACATCTGTCATTTTGAAAGATGGCCACGGTTGCATTCATCACTCGATAAAAAGTTCTCAAAAGCATTTGTGAACCCCTCGATACCATTTTAATTACCCAATTCTGTCCGTAACCAACATGCTTTGATGAGCTAAAGATTATGAACAAAACAGGAGCACATCAGCAGGAAGAAACAACAGGCAAATAATATGTAACATGGGATTCAGGACAGTATCTAACAAGCTGAGTTCTATTGTCTATAAAGACTATAAAAATCAATGTGTTTAAGGCACCTGACAGGACCTCAGGAAGAAGAACTCAGAAGACAATAACAAAGGTGCATACAGTGAGGCAGATGGGAAGAAAGAAAGAAAGAAAGAAAGAGGAAAGGAAAGGAGAAGAGAAGAGAAGAAAAGAAAAGAAAAGAGACTGAAAAGAAAAAATAATACAACAACACTCTTAGGGAAGCACAAGGCAAGGCCTAAGATGCTGACGGACGTCCTGACTCTCACACTAAAGTATACAGATATAATGTGGCTATGAGCATGAACAAATTTACTGACAACCTAAGTATTTTCGTGTATACTGTCTCATTCAATCCCTGTGGTACTCTGGAAAATATGCTCGTTATTTTTATTATACATAATAACAAACTAAAATTCCAAGGTTTTACAAAACTCGCCTGATTCACCAATTGTTTTAAGTAGTGGAGAATGAATTTAAATCCAGCTCTTTTTGATGTATTTCCCTTCGTCTGAAATACATTCCATGTCAAGTATCTTTTTAAGAATTGGCTCAGTATTACCTTCTTTCTTTTCCCATAGAATTTCAATTATTAGTATAAAGCTTCACATACTATGCCATTATTGCTTACATGTCTGTCTTAACTGCTACACTAATATCTCAGCATGTTTCATTTGTTTTGTTCATCTTTACATCTCACTACCCAGCAGAACACCTGAAACATTTATTAGAAATTAGAAAATTGAGCCGGGCGTGGTGGCACACGCCTGTAATCCCAGCACTCGGGAGGCTGAGGCTGAGGATTGGTGCAAGTTCGAGACCAGCCTGGGCTACAAAAGTGAGCTCAAGGCCAGCCTCAACTGCATAGCAAGACCCTGTCTCAAAAAGACAAAAAAAAAAAAAAAAAAAAAAAAAAAAAAAAAAAAAAAAAAAAAAAAAAAAAAGAAAAGAAGAAATTAGAAAATTGGGCCAGCCAAATAGCTCAGCAGATTAAAGTGCCTGCAAGAAGGCACAGGGGCCAGGGGTTTGATCCGAGGGCCTAGCATACTGGCACCACCCCCAGAACACGTTGACAGAGCAATTGAGACTAGGCATGTGGTGCATGCCTGTAATCCCAGCTTTTGGGAGGCAGTAATCATGCGGATCACTACAAGTCTGATCTAGTAATAAGACCCTGAATATCCTGTCCTGTAGACCCTTCCCTAAAAATACAAACATACATACATACATTAATGAAGAAAAATTAGAGAATGACTGAAAGCAGAAAGCCAAAGTTCCTTTTTAAAAGTGTAAGTAACCCGTTTTTTAAGTACAAGGTAAAATAAAAACAGTTCCTATTTCCTTTGAATTATTCTTAACTTTCTCAGAGACAAGTACTGACTGACATACAAAATGAAGTGAGAATAATTGAGTTATAGGATTCTAATTTTTTTTTCTCTCTTTTTTTGAAACAGGGTCTCATTATGCAGTTCGGGCTGGCCTTGTGCTCTCTTCTGTAGCTTCTAGATGGGCTTCTAACTTTCAGTGATCCTCCTTTCTCAACTTCTCAAGTGGTAGAATTGCAAGTGTGCACTGTGACATCTGGGGTTGGGAATCAACCTCAGGACCTTGTGTTTAGCAGATAGGTGCTTATGTGGCTGTGCGATGGTCTCAGTCTCCCTAATTTTTAATAATATTCTAAAAGCTCAAAATTTACCAGATGTCAATCTCTAGAACAAAACAAGAGCCCAGCCCAAACCCCACGGCTGGGAGCTGAGCCCGCGCACCCACCGCGGGTAAGCCCCTGCGCCCCTCTGCCCCGCCTCTGCGTTCCCGCGACTAACTTCCTGTTTCA
>PVJA010035595.1:0-21731 GCA_004027025.1 Myocastor coypus | reverse complement strand
GTGAAACTGGGGTGGCTCCTGTACCACCTCACCTGGTCTTACTGAGGTGAGTATCTACCTTGATTCAGCAGCCAGGTTGACACTGAAGTGCAAACACTTTTATTCACAGATCAAGCAATTCTACAGAAGAGAAAAAAACTGTGTAGCGTGAGACAATGACGCGCGAAATCACAACAGAAGGACTCATACTACTCATCCTCGCCTCCCTCTCAGCACCGTCTCCTCCAACTTCCACATGACCCCTCTCACGGGCAGCCATGTCCTCCCGGGCTTCAGGAAACTCCCCTTCCTCCATCCCCTCACTCACATACCAGGGAACAAATGCATGCTCGGAGTACCTCAGATCACACTTGTGGTGCAGGCGGCCCCAGGCCTCAGCGACGGCTGTGGTGCTGCTCAGAGTGCACGCAGCCCGCTGCACCTGGCCAGGGCTCCACCAGGCACCACGGTGGGAGGCTGGTAATTTACAGTGATCCTGTCATCTCAGCCCCCACAGTGCTGTGATTACAAATGAGCAGCACCACTCATGGCTTCAACCCTCTGTTTTAGAAAAGATGAGGCAGGGGCTGGTGAGATGGTTTAACAGTCTAAAGCGCCTGCTTAGGAAAGCTTTAGGCAACCACAGGGACTGCGGTTTGATCCAAGGCACCACATATTATGCCAGTCCAATCCCAAGGGCAGGCTGAGCCAGCCATAACAAAAAAAAAAAACAAAAAAAAAAATTAATGAAAATGCCTCATGTTTTATTTTAAGTTGCCCAGAATGGTCTTAAACTCTATCATCCTGCCTGAGTTTCCCAAGTAGCTGAGATTCCAGGTGGGCATTGTTACAATGAAGCCACCCAATTAGTCAATATTTCCAGTATCTCTGAAGTCCCCTGCTCTGCGGTTTGTTTCATTTTAAACTGCATTGACTGGTGGCAGAATTATTTGGTGGCTGATATAGTAAGTCAGTACTTGAAGTAAAACATAGATGAGAATGACCTGTAGATATTAAGGTACAGATTGTCGTTCTCTAGGCCTGGGATGGGCTCCATGCACTTTTCATTAGTAATGTGTGAAGAGCTTGTTAATATTACTTACTCTAGACATACAGACTGTCAGATACTGCACTAAAGCAGTTACTATTTAGAGAAGATAGAGGTGGCTGACAGAAAAGCCACAGCTTGGCATGGTATTGGCCCGTATGTGATATGTTACAGACAGTATCTCAATTAAGGCAAGTCAAATGTGTGTAGGAAAGTTAGGCGAGCAGAGTTCCTGCATTTCAACCTACAACAAAGGCCCTGTTGGAAGCTGTGGGCTTCGTGAGAGCTTGCAGATAGCTGTAAAGACAGGGGATGAAAGGGACTGCTTTTGGTGCGTTGCTATTTCATGGGTAGGGAGGGGACTGGGGTGCAGAGTTGAGAGTGCCCAACCTCTCTCCATGGCTTACCATATTCCGATGTTATTTAGCTGCCCTCTCTTTCCAGCTGGTGTCTTATGTACCTTTACCATCAAAAGGGGGCTGGGATGTAACTCAGCACAGTTTGGGTTCAGTCTTCAGTACCACCAAAAATACTTAATTATTGAAGAAAAAAAACTACCTGCAGGTGTAACATGGCAAACTTCTGCAGCCTGAGGTCTCTTGTGCATACAAGACATGTTTCAAAGTATTCCTTTCAGAAGATCTGTGTTGTGAGCCCTAAGGGTAAAGCAAGATCCTGCTGGGCCCATCCCTAAGCTCAAGTTAACCTAGCTAGCTCTCAGGTGGGCCACGTGGTTCCTACAGCTGGGGATAGGGACAGGGCTGAGAAGGAAACCTTGGAGAGGTGGCTGGCTGACCAGAGAGGGTCCTGGAGTCACCCCTTATCTCACTCACTATATCTGAAAGGGTGTGTGTGTGAGTTTGAGACAAGGAATCCATACATAGTTCAGGCTGGACTTGGACTCGAAGGATCCTCCTGACTCTTCCTCTGCAGTTCTGGGGCTACAGGCATTCACCACCATGCCTGGCTGAAACACCAGTGTTTCTAAGCAGGGTGCTCTGAGAATAGGACTGGGGGTGCCTGTATGGTATCCCTTCAGAATGACTTGAACAACCTGAAGCCCCTGGCAGGAAGGGGCCCCTCCAGTCTCTCTCTCTCTCTCTCTCTCTCTCTCTCTCTCTCTCTCTCTCTGTCTCTCTCTCTCTTTGCCGTACCAGGGATTGAACTCAGGAACCTACGCTTGCCAGGCAGGCACTTATTCCACTGAGCTATCTCCCTGGCCCCTCCAATTAATTTCTTCAGCAAACTTTAACTCAGAATTATTTTATAAATATACCAGAATATGAAAGGAATTGGAAAGCTTTCAGCAGCCACAGTGGGGTGGAGTGCAAGAGGAGTTTAGCTAAGAAAAATATCCTGGAAGAATACAGCCTGGGGACCTGGGAGCTCAAAGTGCCAGTGGCGGGGCATCTGTCCTTATAGAGATGCTCCCCACCACTCCCCATGCGTGCAGGAGCATGAGTGGAAGTCAGCTTGCAACTGGAGCAAATGTGCCACAGGTCTAGGTCACCACTCTGTGGCTGGCAGTCACCTGATCTGTACCGGGCACAAATGGGAGCCTGAGCTGTAGCATAAATGGACACTGCCTGAGAAGGCACAGGCTGTTGGGGTTGGCTGTGGCCCCAGTGTGTGGCTGCTCCACAGAGGCCGGAGACAGCTTTGCTCAACCCTACGCAACATGGAGACCGCAAGCCACTAGGAGGCAAGGAGCCTGGGGCAGCACTGCTTTCTCCCTTGGGGCAGAGAGCCTGCCTTCCTTCTTATGGTTCCAAGTGTCTGGAAGCAGGTGGCAAGTGCCTGTGTACCAACGGGAATCTGTCAGGCCAGAGGGTCACTGAGTGGCTTAGAAAAAATTTTAATACTCTAGAATTCTAGAATGGAGTGAATTCAGACTTTTGGTAGGCTGGGTGGCTGCCCCGAGTGTGGCTGCTGAAGGAAGGGTTGTATTTGTAGTTTCTGTGACCCATGATCTTCCCAGTGCCATCACCCTCTGCCAGAGCCACCTGGCCTCAGGCTACAGAGTAAGTGATTGAAATGAAGTTGACAGCAGAACTGGCTCTGGTGGCCTCGTGCAGCCCAGGGAAAGTCATGGTGTGCTTGGTGCCTCACCAGCCCAGGGGCACCAGGCACCCACAGGCCGGCTGTCCCTAGCACCGCATGGGGCACAGCTGCAGAGAAAGGGGAAGGTGGTCACCTGCTGCTCAGTCACAGGCACCAGACCACAGGGCAGCAGCAGCCACTGCCCACCCTCCAGGCCTGAGCCTCGCTGCAAAGAGGTACTTTTGTCCAGGCTGCCTGAGCTCAGCAAGTCAGTTTGCAGATCCCGGGGAGCTAGGGTGTCATAACAGGACAGCTGCCACTACCTGCCCAGGTTCCTGCTGACAAGCAAACAGCTGTAGCCAATATGCAAGCAGGATGGCTCCCACCTGTAGCACAGCCTCCCTGCCCAGGCCCTGGGGTCAGGACAGTGAGCGTGTTAAAGTGCAGATTCTAGAGGTTCCAAAGATATGTGTGGGAAGATAGGACCTGGTGATTTTGAGGCAGATCTCAAGACCACCTGGAGCTGGGCTTTGGGGGCTTCTGCTGAGCAGGGTGACTTGCTGCACACATCCACCCCACTCTCGGGCTGGGAGGAGCTCTTTTAGAAGGCCAGGCAGGCAGTAGAGAGGCAGCTGTGTGCTGAGGACAAAACTAGGAGCTCTGGGCTGAGCAGTGGACTGGCTGCAGGAGGAGTTGAAGACAAAATTTTCCCTCCCTCTTTCCTGGCTTTTTGCTTGAGAAGGGGTGTAGGGGGCTCCCAAAGCCCAGGGGAAGAGTGGAACCAGAGCTCAGAACTTCTAACTTCAGGATGTCTCTGAAGTATAACTTCTCAGATGCTCATATGTTCAAAATAAACCATAATAAGCCAGGTGTGGTGGTATGTGCCTGGGATCCGAGCACTTGGGAGGCTGAGGCAGGGAATTAATCGAGTTTGAGGCTAGCCTGGGCTCAACAGTGAGTTCAAGGCCAACCTGAACTATGGAGCAAGATCCTGTCTCAAAAAAGGAGATTACCATAAGGCACTGTGTGTGTTCCTCAGATTCCAGCTTTCCGGCACCCTAGAGTTTTGCACTCAACTAGCATAAGAGCAGGCAGCAGATGTCACTCTGGTTTCTGACCAGAAGCAGGAAGTAACATATCCCTAGCTTACAGATCAACAACGGAAAGAAACTCAGATGCCTTGAAAACATCTGACTCCTGTCTGGAGTTAGATATCAACCACACACATCAAGACAAGTAGGATGTGGTTGTTACCATTGCTGATCATATTGTCAGGCGTGGGGAGGCAGACATGGACACTGCTAGTTTACTAACATTGTGATGTGGGGCAAGCTATTGAAGCTCTCTGTCGCTCAATTTCTTCCCGCTCTGTCAAATGCGACGAGCATAGAAGCCTACGTGGGAGGATGTTCTCAGGGGTTGGAAGCAATTACAGGTGTCACCGTGTGAAATGCTCAGCCTGGCCCTTGGCACACAGAACCTGTCAGCTATTGTTAAAGGCTGTAGTGAGGGAAGGAATAAGATGCAAAGATGCTCTGGGTGCTCCCGAATGGGAGGCGCAGAGCCCCAGGCTGGAGGTGGTGGAGAAAGGTCTTCATTCCTAGGTCACTCTGAGAGCAGGCACCTGTGGCCATGTGGGCTGGAGCAGGTCCCCCTGTCTGAGTCTCCCCGTGGGTCTTGCAGGCCAAGAGCCCAGCCCACTGGCAGGGCCTGCCTGGGTCTGGCCTTCCAGGGAAGACTCCCTGTCCTGCTGAGCCTTAGATCTTGTGGGTACAATAACCATGGAACCAAGAGGTTCCTCATCTGTGAAATTTGGAGTCCCACTTAAGTGAGTCAATTCAGGTGTGCCAGGCACAGAAATCTTTAAATTATTTATTTTAATGATGCCCAATCATATTGTCCATGCTATTTAAAACTGCTAGACTCAAACGATCCTCCTCTGTCCCAAGTAGCTGGGCCCACAGGTGCCACCCATTTGCCTGAGTCTGGTTGGCAAAAGAACGTTGGGAAGAAGACCGTGCTGTCCCCAAGAGGTGGAGTGGAGGGGTGCACCAGTCCTGGGCCTCAGACCCACCCTAGCTGACACCTAATTAGTGGTACTTGGTGAAATGGCCCTGCTCCTCTGTCCCTCTATCCTCATGGTCACTGGGGCATGGGAACAGGCGATCAACACAGCTGAGCAGCGGCTATGAGCCTAACGCACCGGGAGGGAGTCATTATCCCTGATGATGATGACGCTGATGATAAAAAAGCAGAAGCTCAGTAAGGACAGCTGGCTCACTTGGAGCCACACAGCCGGTCACTGCCCAGGCTGGGGGATGGGCCTCTTCTCTCATGGCCTTTTGCTCTTCCTAGCATAGGCTCAGCTGCTCACACCTATAGCATACCTTGAGAACTTCATCATCCATTAATACTCTGGCTCCAAAACTCACAAATCCAGGCATTCGGCTGCCTAAAAACCTTTCCCTGAGACCAGCTACCACCCTCTGTGTTCACCCAGTCTCCCCTGTGCTTTCCTGTACCTCTTTAACCAGCTGGTTCCACATGGTGGGTTCAATGTGTGACCAAGGCTCACTGTTTAGCAATACTCACCAGTAGCCTAAATTTGCTGCTTGCCTTTCCTGTAGGTCCCTACAAGAACCCCTTGTTTCTCTCTCAGCCCCTAGCAGAACTGCTGAGAGACAGGAGAAAGGGGGGTCATCACACTGGCTAATACACAGCATACACAATGGCTGAGTCCTAAAGGCTTGCATTGTAACCAATCCTCCAGTGCTCTGAAGTGGGTGTTATTATTGTCAGACCCATTACAAGTAAAGAAAATGGGGTGAACAGAGGTGGCCTTTCATGAACCCCTAAGATCCACAGCTCATTAAGTTGAACAGTGATGTCCAGTATTTACTACAATGATTTTCTTCTTATAAGTTACTTGTAACTTAGTGATTGATGATAGTATAGTTATAGGTTTTAAAGATTTACATTATAGACCAGTTTATAAATTCATATATATATACACACACATATATGTACAATGCAATCTTTGAACCTCTAAAAGTTTTAAATATGAATAATTTAAAACTTGTATGTATAATAACAATATACATTGTATCAACTATTGGGAATGTGATACTAATGTGTTTTGAAACCGTTGCATTATTTATTAAAAGTAATACAAAAATAAACTTGTATATATAGCAAATATTTTAATACTCTTTCACATGAACAAATACTCTTCAACTTCATCAGCTGCTACACATTCATTTATTTCTTCAACCTGCCCTGGTGGTGGGGTGGTGCAACACGTGGTGCTGGGGATGGACCGTGGGTCTCTGTGGTTCCCTATGCTTGCCTAAGCAGGAGCTTTAGACCACTGAGCCATCTTGCTGGCCCTATACATTTATTTATTTAATTATTTATTTATTTATTTATTTATTTATTTATTTATTTATTCAGATCTGTAAGTTTATTTGCTCAGTGTACGACAGGTACACAATGACTCACATTCATGATATTCCATCACTGAGGAAAACAGCTAAGAATTATCCATGTGTGAAATAATTCCTCAAAGAAACATGGAGTTGGGAAAATAATCACTGATTAGACCTTAAAAATAGTTCACCGCATAACATGACAAAAAGCACAAAGGCTCATTCACAGAACATAGGTAATGCTCTCCTACACTGTAATAGTTATAATTTCACCATGACAATCACCAGACATTAAGATTAAGCTAATACTGGTGTTTCTTTTGTCTCCCCCTTAAAAATGAAATATAACTGCATGTCACTATAGCAACATCCAAAGCACATCAATTTGTTACGATCACTATTTTGTAGAACAAACTTTACCCCCAAACGGAAAAAATAAATTAATAAAAAAAAAAAAAACTTTAAAAAATTTGAAGACTGAAGCTGGGTATGGCAGCATATGCCTATAATCCCAGCACTTGGGAGGCTGAGGCAGGAGGATCAGTGCAAGTTTGACACCAGCCTGGGCTGCAAAAGTGAGCTCAAGGCCAACCTGAACTGCACAGCGAGACCCTGTCTTAAAAAGATAAGAAAAAAAAGTGAAGACTTAATTTTTTGTCATAGGCATACATAACACCTACAGTATAAGTTAATAAATTTCAAGCTACTGTATAGAAATACAACACTAGCATGCACAATATTGTATCAATACAGTAATGGAGGATTAATCATTTCACTGGAGAGACAGGATCATAGGCAAGTGCATTTCTTTCTTTTCTTTTTTTTTTTTGAATTTTTTATTTTTTTCTTCTTTCAGAACTTTTGTTTGTTTATTCATTTATTTTTATGGCTGGCTCAGCCTGCCCTGAGGGCAGGGCTGATGCAGCCTGTGGTGCCGGGGATCGAACCGCGGTCCCTGCAGCTGCCTAAGCTTTCCTAAGCAGGCGCTTTAGACCACTGAGTCATCCTGCCGGGCCCCACAAGTGCATTTCTTTAAAAATAAAGAGAAGAAAGGAAACCATTCAAGCTGCTTAAATACCAAATCTCCCATTTCCTCTTCAGCTCTAATCCTCTGGTATGATTTTATCTAGAATTATTCTAAAAACCAGTCAGAGCCAAAGGTGAAATTTAAAAGAAAAGTAGGTTTTGTAATTTCAGTAAATCATTTTCCAATGCTACAAGGAAGGACACAACACTGTGCACTGGACGTGAGAAATCAGCGGAAGCCCACCTGCTCCCTCCATAGCCATGCGACAGGTTCTTACTGTGACGGCTCGAGGTGCAAAGTTCTCTCCACTGCCCAGTCCTTCCAGGAGGCTCCAGTGATGGAGACTTGTGCTGTAGCATGAGGGGTGCTCTAAGGAAAGTCATGCTGGGTAAACTGTGCAATGCTACAGAGTATACTGAATGTATAACTCTCACCACTCCTCTGTCGTCACTGTCTTTGTATCCTGCTAAACATACTCCTAATTCTAAGCTTGAGTTCAGTATAAAGCAAAAGCATCGGCTAGGTTTTCCTCAATCATTACTCACACTTGACCTTGCCTAAATAAAACAAAGAAACAAAGCAAGTCTGATGTTGTTACCTATCTTGGGAGTCCACGTGGATACTGATTTTTAATTTTAAAAACTAAGGGAGTAAAACTGCACACACAACATGCCATGGGTCAGACAAATTTATCCAAATGTGAGTGGGGGGCCTATGGCTAACTGAAAACAAGCCACAGAAATAGCAGTGGAGTTTCCTTCAGACTGCAAACTGTGCACTGACTGCACAAGAGAAGTGAATCTCTAACTTCTATGCTTTCACTGAAAAGAAAAAGAGGAAATGTTTTGGTCACACAGGAAACAAATATTAACTACCTGGTCGTGATTTTAGTTATCTTCCTACAAGAACTTGGGGAAGGAGTGTTTGAGGAAGGAAAATCTAACATACTTATGAGGCTCCTAAAAATAGAAAGATGAGAGTGGAGCTCTTTTGGGTTTTCTACCAGCTCAGCTTCTAGCACCTGACTTCCCACACCGCACCAACTTTCTCAAACTGACCATGCAGCCTCTCCAATGTGAAGTGGGCCAAGCTTCCTGCATGCCCCAGGCAAGGGCAAAGGGAAACAGAGGATGGTGAGATCCCTGAGGAAGGGGCTGTGGCAGCTGAGAAAGCAGGAATCTTAGGAGAAACCAACATGAGATAAATGACATACTGACCTGAATTTTTGCTATTTTGTGGTGTTTAACACTTCTATTAAAATAATTACTAATTTCTGTGGTGAGTTTACATTAAAAAGAGAGACAAAAATCCCACAGCCACCTGCCAAGCATCTATTACCAAACCTAAAGAAGCTTTGATTCTCAGGCAAGTCTTTTATCTTAGGAGACAAAGAACAAAACTAGCCAACCCGGACACAGCTGAGTAAGGATGGAAAGCCAAAATAACTAGCGAAGGAAAACTCATAGTCAATGGCTTGATGTCGCATGTGGCTGTAGTGTAGAAATATGGTAAACTGCAATTTAGTGTTAATACTGTCACTAATCAAGACTTCAGAAAACTAGCCAGGCCTAAACCACAAGGGTGAGTACACCTTATGCTCCAAGTGCATGTCTGAAATTTAAACTATGCTATGTCTGGTAGAGTACACCCTGAAAGAAATGCACAGCTAAAACAGAGGAGTGAGAAAAGTACTCAAAACTTAAGACAAGAGCATATGTACATAAAAATCCTTACTGGAACCACAGAACTCACTGAATGAGGGCCATTCAATTTACGCTTTTTCATCTTAAACCCCTACATCATCTAGCAATAAGTTAAATTAAAGACACAGCTTCACTGGCACGAACCTACAGAATAGTCGCTATGCCTGTGTGAGGCTGCTACTCCAATATCAGCACAGCTAGCCTGATTTTCCACTAGTGGTATTTTGGCAAAAATGTCAAAGAGGCGATCAAAGACAGGACAGGTCGTGGATTTCACCCAGGGAAGATAAGCCCTCCCTTCCCCTCCCACACCTTACCCCAACTCATGGGAAAAAAAATAAAGACTGCAGTAGTAGCATCAGCGTGCGCTGCCAGTCCACCTGGGGGCCTTAACTGTTGCCTTCTCCGCCCTCATCGTCTTGCTGATCGCTTGTCCAGAGCATTAGGTTGTCACGGAGGAGCTGCAGGATGAGAGTGGAGTCCTTGTAGGAGTCCTTGTTCAGAGTGTGGAGCTCAGCGATGGCATTATTGAAGGCAGTCTTGGCCAAGTGGCTCGCTTGCTCTGGGGCGTTCTGGATCTCATAGCAGAAAACAAGGTAGTTAAGAGCCAGGCCCAGTCGGATGGGGTAGGTAGGCTGCATGTGCTCCTTGCTGATCTCATGAGCTTTGCTGTAGGCCCTCTCAGAGGACTCCACAACAGTCGCCCTCTCCTCTCCAGGGGCCACTTTGGCCAGGTAGCGGTACGGTAATAGTCCTCCTTCATCTTCAGGTAGAACATTTTGTTCTCATGCTGGGTCTCGCTGCAATTCTTAGTCAGGTAGTTATCCAGAAGGCTCAGCACATCCTGACACACTGCCTCCAGCTCCTTCTCAATCTTTTCATGGCAGGCACCAACCATTTCTATCTTCTCATTGCTGTCTGCAGTCGTCTTCTGCTCAATGCTGCTGATGGCCTTCCAGGAGGAACAGCGTGCCCCCAACCACATTCTTTTTTTAAAAAATTTTTTTTTCTTGTTTCAGAACTTCTGTTTGTTTATTTATTTTTATGGCCGGCTCAGCCTGCCCTGAGGGCAGGGCTGGTGCAGCATGTGGTGCCGGGGATCGAACCGCGGTCCCTGAAGCTACCTAAGCTTTCCTAAGCAGGCGCTTTAGACCACTGAGCCATCCTGCCGGGCCCAACCACATTCTTGTAGGCCACAAACAAGAGGTTTTGTTCTTCATTGGACAGTGGCTCATTCAGCTCTGTCATGTTCTTTGTGGCCATGTCATCATAGTACTCCACCTGCTCAGCCGGTTGGGCTTTCTGCCCCAGCTGCTCGGGGTCCACCATTCACATACTGGGTCTGGCCGGAGGAAGACCTGAATAGTCTGATAGGATTTGAGAGAGGCTGCGATGAGGCTTGGAGCCTGTGTGCCAGAGGCACATGAAGCAAGTGGCTGAAGAGGAGGAGGTGGCATGAGCTATGACCACGGGATCTGGCACGAAGTGGCTCCCTACACATTCATTGAGACATGGTAAATATTGTTTCTTTTTTGAGCTGAACATAATTATTGGTAATTTATAAATGTAATACAATTAAACAGTAAATACAACTTTAATTTCTACAACCCTAAGCACATTAAGAATCACCGAGAAGCAGATAGAAGATAACCAGTGGCTGCCCAATAGTTAGGGGGAGCAGAAGTCAGGTAAACAGGGGGGAAAAAGCCTCTCAATCATAATCATTGACGGTCCACAGGATTGTACCATGTATCTTGCATGTACTTTGACTATCTTTCATGAATCAGTGTCTGCATCTTTCAAGCTATAAACAAGGATACCGAAAAGAAGGTCAAAGGAATGATATTGCCTTAGATCTGGGCTTTGTAGGACTACAGTCCGTTGTAGTGCTTCAGATTATTCATAATACCATTAATTAATTTTGCCACACATGGAAGCTATAGCATCCTCAAAGAGAATATATGTTTAAAACCTATTTGTCATATTGACTTGGATCAGACCGTTCTGTCCAACTTGTCCTAGAAGTCAAAAAGTTGAATGATAATATATGTATGAAAGCAAATGGGCTATAGGATTTCCCATGTATCATGCGATAGAACAGATACCCACTCCCATTTCCTTCCTCACAGAAAGCAAGAGGTTTTGCTTTTCATTGCAGTGATGGAAGATAAATAGAAAACAAAAGTATGTGTCACTGTAGATAAAATAATGGAAGTAGGAAAGCGATATCCTGCAGGGAAATTAGTGACAAATACAACTTAGTCCCTTGTGCCAGCAAGATGGAGAATAAGTTTTAGGTGAAAGCACTGGGAGGTTTTGGAAGCAATGTAGGTAAAGGCAGGAAGGATTCCTGGCCCAAGGATCAGGGATGACTCCCTGGTCCAGAAGTGGTCTTTGTGTTTGGTGCAGCCTGTCACCACAGAGAGACAAGGAAGACACCCCAAGCCACCCATGAGATTCTACACAGAAACAGAAGTTGGTCCGAGCCCAGCATTGTCTCTGGAGAATGGGCCGCTGTTAGTTCCATCAAGGTCGGACCTAGAAGATAATTAAACTCAGAGCATCGGTATTCCTATTGCCACATCAGGAAAGAAGCAAGGGAAATGATTGGTTCAGAAGACGTTTTCCCCCATCTACTTTATTTAGGATAAAAACATAATACTAACAAAAGGAACAAACCATTAAGTACTGAGAGTGCTTCTCATATGCCAATACTGCAGGTACTCAGAAAATTAATTCTTAAGGAAAGTCTGGAGTATCGCTCTCATTTTTCAAGTCTGTTAAAAAGTTTCTTGAGAAATGAGGACAGTCCAGTACATTACAAGAGGAGAACTGATGAAAAACATGGGCAGCTGCCTAGCCAGGTGTTCTAGACCTGTTATTTGTAGGCAGACCTGGCTGCTGTGTTGATTATATTGACTTACTTTGAGCATTTAGTCCCCAGTAGTGGGCAGTATCATGATAGTGGTAGAGAAGGATTGGGAGAAAAATTTTTCTTGTGTTGGAGAATAATTTTGTTAAAATGAGCATTGAAAAGGGGCTTTTGTGTGTTGCACTGTTTTGGGTGATCCTCTACTGAAGCTGCAGCCCCAGGACTGTTCGTTGAAGGCCCGGGATCGCCTCACATGCACAGAAATGCTGAATGATCCTTTCATTCCCTTATGTTTGTCCATCCACATGAAAGTGTAGGCTTCCTTACAATTTCATTTTCAAAATTTGACGTAGAATATTTAGAGTTCTAGTTCACACTGAAAATCTACTGGATCTTGAGGTCCTGATCCAATAGTTTACCTAGAAATTCTTCATATTTCTTCATGTATGGCTATCATGTATGTCATCTTTAATAAGTGGCCAATTTTCTTTTTAGAATACCTCTCCAGGAGGGGCCCAGCGGGATGGCTCAGTGGTCTGGGACGCCTGCTTGGGAAAACTTGGGCGGCTTCAGGGACCGCGGTTTGATCCCGGGCACCACATGCTGCGCCGGCCCTGCCCTCGGGGCGGGCTGAGCCAGCCATAAAAATGAGTGAATAAACAAATAAAGGTTCTGAAACAAGAAAAAAATAAATAAAATTTAAAAAAAAATTAAAAAAAAAAAAAAGAATCCCCCTCCAGAATTTGTGTGATGCCTCTAAACACAGAAATCATGTCGTTCAATAGGAGTATGCTAGTTGATTCCTTGTCATTTCAGGAGGTCAGCCACCATTTCCTTTTTTTTCCTTTTGGTAGTGGAGATTGAATGCAGGATCTTTTCACTGAGCTGTATCTCTAGCCCTGAGTTTATTTTATGTTTGGCTTCTGGGCCTTGCTAAATTAATAAATGACCTGTGCCAGACTGGATTTCTAGCTCTCTTGCCTCAGCCTTCCAGAGTACTACGATTAATAAGAATCAATGACTTTAGAAATGAAAAACTCATTGTCCCTTTTGTATCACAGGTACTCATGGGCCTGCAGGAAGCCACATGATCACGCTTTTTTTATGTATTTAGTACAGCGTGTATAGGGTCTCACTACATAGATCAAATTCCTAGTGATCCTCCTGTTTTCAGCCTCCCAACAGCTGGAGTTACAGGCACAAGCGCCCTGGCCAGTCTCATTCACTAGCTCCACATGCCCTGAGGGTGGGGCCAGCAAGGGGTGCAGGAGATTGAACGCCTGGGGCCCTGTGTCTGCCTAAGAAGGTGCTGTAATCTGCTGAGCTATCCGGCTGACCCTATGATCATGCTTTTTTATTTCCTCAAGTGTTAAGGTCAGAACTTTAATTTTGTAGTGTGTTCTAAGACATTCTCACCATACTCGTAGCTATATTCATAATCCTGGGAGGTGAAAAACATGAAAGAATGTCCTGCATCTAAGTTGTGGACTAAGACTTTGGGACAGAATTGTTTTCATAAAATGAGTGCCAAAAATAAATTATTCTTAGTCTACAAATGAAGGGAGTCTTATTCAAAGAATTTGTCTTTTCTTCCCACAAGTTACCTAGATATAACTGTCTCTAAACCTAAGCATCATATGAAAATATGTCCAGACTAATTACTTACAGATAGAAGTGATTATTTATTTATTTATTTATTTGCCTGTAGTACAGGCAACACTGACATGTGATTTTCTGCTTTGTAACAACTAAATTAAACTCGAGCACAGAGATCAGGTAACCTGTAGAATACTAAAACGTTTTTGGCCAGCTACCACTCAGAGAGAGGATTAATATCAAGACTATAAGAAGAACTAAAAAAAAGTCAGACATTTCAAAATAAAAGGTGAAAGGATAAACAGATAAATGGAATCTGTAATGAAAATATAGTTGCTATTCTCAATGGAATATTATCTTTCTATAAAGATATATTGATGTGATTTATCTTTAGGAAAATATATGCACTTTTTCTCTTTTAGTGGGAGTGCTGGGGAAGGGTTTCTGTATGAGGTTCAGGCTGAACTTGAACCCACTGTAGCCCTTCCTGACCTTGAACTTGTAGTAATCTTTCTGCTTCACCCTCACCCATTCTGAGATTACAGACTTGTGCCACTACTTCAACTTGGAAGATGGACCTTGAGTCCATAGTGTAAAGTGAAATAAAGCAGAGACAAAAACTTAAATATTTCATGATTTCTCCTATATGACAGTCAAAGTGTAAAAATTTGAAGAGACAAATACAAGATAGATAATGAGCCTTGGGAGCTTCCGTGAGCTGCTCAGGATGAGAGAAACTCTGCCCTCTCACTCCCCACCTCACCATCATGGGGATGACAATGAGCCTCTGGAACCCTGGGGAGCCACGTGGAAGAGGAGACACCCCACCTGCTGCCCTTTGCTATCTGGGAAGCCTAGATCTGGAGGAACCCAGGTGACTGGCTCATTATTTCTACACTGTGGTTGGGCAGCCAGTGTAGAAAGTGCATGGGACATGGTAACAGGTTTGTCCAGAAGAACCTAGGCTAAATCCGTTCTAACAAGGGAAATACTTTGTGTACAAACTCCTAATTTATGATCAAGTCTGGTATAAAACTGTAGACTTTGCTTCTATGGCCTAAAGTACAAAACCAATAGTTACCACAGTTTGCCAGTTCCTAAGCTGTGCTTACTGCTAATTCTACTTCTGTAGCTAGGATGTCACATCTGTTATAATCAGATGTTCTCCCTTGAGTAACAATATGGGGACTCTCTGGGAGTAATAACCTCACCACAACCCTACATGAAAAGACTGGGAACTGAGCCAAAACAGAAACTAATATCCCACTTTCAATTAATTGGGAAGATGTGATCCTAGGACAGACACAAACCAAGAATCTCATATACACAGAAAATATCCGTGAAGTACAGACTGTTCCTGGAGAACCCTAGATACTAGTGAAATAGTACAAAAGTGTAGTGAAATGCTACACACACAAAAAAAAAAATCAAAAGGATAACTACAGAAAAAAATTGCAATAGAAAATATCAAAATGAAGGAAAAAAATGCAAACTCAGACATCTAGCCTCCCCAGAACAAGTCCATGGGATATTGACATAGAAGGACTTGGCATTCACACACTTGAAATTTCTGAAATGATAGCAACTGAAATCAAAAAACAATGCTATCAGGCTATAGAAGCAATCAGATCAGAAATAACCTCTCAGAAAAAAAAAAAAAAAAAAACGACAACCATAATGAAAGAATTATTCAGCATATCAAAAGAACGTATAGAAAAAAAGAGAGGAACACAGAAAAAGGTTGTAAACCTTAAAGGAACAATATACAAAAGAATTTGAATGTATGAAATGGATTCAAAGAGATAGCCAAGAAAATAAAAATTCCACTGAAAACTGACAAAACTACTTGAAGGACAGAAGATAGCCTTTCAGATCTTAAAGACAGCACTGCAGCTAGCCATCGTGAAAGAAATGATCTCCTAAAAATAGCAAGAACTCAGACATAACAATTCAGCAGCTGCAAGATGATGCAAAGCAAAACAATATAAGCCTGATAGATGTCAAAGAAACAGCAGAAGTCAACACAAATGATATAAATATTATTTGTGGAAGTACTAGCAGGAAATTCCCAAAGCATGGATAAAGAATCTGACATATGGTTAAGTGAAGCATATAGAGCTCCATTTAGCCATAACAAAAATAAATCTATGCCCAGTCATATAATATAATAATCAAGATCCCAGAAATTCAGCACAAGAAGAGAATATTTAAAATGGTTAGAAGAAAAGAAACAGATAGCCTGTGAAGGAAAGCCCATCAGAATCATGGAAGATTTCTCAACACAAAGCATCCAGGCAAGATGAGCTTGGAGTGAAGTATTTCAGGTCTTGAAAGAAAACAGTTTACAACCCAGACTGATGTATCCTGCAAAATTATCATTCAAAGTTGAGAGATAAGATACTTCCATGACAAAAAACAATTGAAGAAATTCATGACCACCAAAGCAACCTTACAAAGAGTACTCAAAAATATACTAGAAAGAGGAAAAATGATGAAAACTCCAAGAACAAATAGAAAGAAACCATCAAACCACTATTCTATTCAAGAAGGAAGACCCCCTCCAGCCTCAGAGACTAAAATAAACCTGTTTATCATGACGGCTCCTAGGCCTGGTTCTCAGACTTATAGGAAACCCTGTAAATCTACAGGATGTCACACCATAAATTCTCAGAATACCACTGTGCATCCCTTAGGTATTTCCTGCCAGAGCCACCAGACCTACCCAGGGACGCTCTACCTGCTTAAATTCATCTATAAATCAGATTCTCTTCCTTTGTAGGTGGTCAAAGGCCTTCTCGCCCTTGACCAGGTTGAGCCCAGCTTGAACTAAAGATCTAGCTGTGTGCTTCAGTCCTGCCTGTGCTAGTGATCTCCGAGACTTCTCGGAGTGCGGCTGGACAAGACTCTCTGCAGCTGCCTTATTAGCAGAAAGGTTTCCCTGCTTCCCAGCCCCAAGGCAGGTGAGGCCAAGCCAGCAAGCAGGGCTGCCCAGAGCCGCCCCCAGGAGAGAACCGCTAAGGCGGGGAGCTCCGCGCTTCAGCGGGCGACCGCGAGGGGGCGAGCGGGCATGGCCCCCAGGGCTGCGGGGCTCCCGGCGGAGGGGAGGGCGGGGCTGCGGTCTCCCGGGCGCCTCCGCCTGCTAGGCTCGTCGTGGGGCTTCCGGAGCTGAAGTGGTGGGCACAGATGGGACAGGGCTGCGGCCCAGACCTTCCTCGGAGGAGCGCGAGGAGGTCTGAGCGAGGGCTGCTGGCGCACAGGGGCCGCGGGGCGGCGGGGGGGGGGGGCGATCGGGACCCGGGAATGGGCTCGGGGACGCGGCGTGCATGACTGGACCCGGGGTTGGCACGGGTAGGCGAGGCGCGCACGTAGAGAGAACATTGGAAGCCTTTCCTTGCCCATGTGGGAGCATGGGCGAGGAAAGCTGTGCGGGCCTTCTTGGCTTGAAGAAGTACACCATGTTTCCCAGACTGCCTGTCTCCGTGAAGAACTGGCCCGGTGGCCCTGCGCACCTGCCCTCCCCTCCCCTCTCCTCCCTTTCTTTTGCTCCTCTTCTTCCTCTTTTTCTCTTCCTTTTTTTTCCCCCCTCTTCCCCTTCTTCCTCTTTCTCCTTACCCTGTCCTCTTCCTTTCCCCTTCCTCTTTTTCCTCCCGCCCCCCACCCCCCCCCGAAACTTCCTTTGCAGGGCTTTGCCTTTGCTCTTATCAGGCTTCGCTGCCTCCAAGGACTTCAGCCATTTCCATCCTCAGTGGTCACCAGATCTGTTCCTACAGTGTGGACTTCCTTGTTCGTTTCTGCCTAACACGCGGTAAAAATCTGAGGAGCTTACTAGTTTGAACATTGTTATAATGTGTGGCTATAGGTAATGTCATATGTCAGTAAATATCCTCAGCAGAGTTAAAAGTTAAATAGACTAATGTTCATATGTTTGCATAATTATTCAGGACATCTAGGGAATAAACGCCATGTAAAAATAAATACCCTTAGATGGATGGATAGATAGATAGATAGATAGATAGATTTAAAAAAACTTTGCTAAAATGGAAAATGTGTGCATAGAAAAGACAGACCGCACGCCTTTCCGATCTCTTCCTTCAGTCCCTTCAAGTTACTGACTTCTCTCAGCTCCCCACGCACCTCTCTTTGAGGCGGTAACATTTTAGTTGGGCTTCTTCACAGAGATAATGAGTCGCAGAGTCCCAAGGTATGGTAAATAAAATTAGCTTGGTTATGTTTTATAGTTTTCATTGAAACGTTTTTGTAAGCAAAGGGATGTCATGGTGCTTTGGATACTGTATTTTTTCTTTTTCATCTTGAGGTCTGAACAAAAATCCCACAGTAAAAGTGAAAAAGAAAAGATCCTAAACCCAGTTTTCAATAATGATGCATCTTTTTCCTTTTTCCTTTAACACTGCCATGAAGCTGTCCTTGATTTGAGTGCAGTGAATAAAAGAGAAAACGAAAGTGTGGCTATGATGAAGGTGAAGGAGGTGGAGTGCCTCCCTCTTGCAGGGAAGACAGTCTGGTTTCTTCTGTTCTCTTAGTCACCGTCTCCAGGGTCCCTTCTGCTTCTAAATTCTCCTCACGCAGTTTCATCTAATGTTCTCAGTTCCAGCTGTGTTTCTATTGTGGGGATGGTTTTAATCTAGAGATCATTTTACATACATACCACACAATAGTAAGCAAAATAATGATAAACTATACCTATAACCAAATCTATCATAATTTAAATGCATGAAATCCTAAGCATATGAAAATTGATTGGTAATAAATCTTACCCATAGGTTCTGTCTTAGTTACTATTCTGTCTTTGCTGGGACAAAAACCCCACACGCAAGCTCAGGGGAGGAAAGGTTTATTTAGCTCACAGTTCCTGGAGGTTTCAAGACCCTACCCCTACTTTATAGGGACTGGAGGTGGGGCCAGGATGCTGCGGTGTCCAGGATGATCTGCTCCATGCCTCTGCCTGAAACCGCCGCCTGGTAGCGGGGGCACTCTGATAGCGCGAGCTGTCAGTTTAACAGCGCCTGTCTTGGCCACGCCCAGACTTTGTGGGAACAACTAGGTGTAAACCACAACAGGATTCATCTGGATAGAAATATTTTTCAAAATAGAGAATGGTATAGAGGGAAAGGACAATCTAGTTTATTTTTTCCCCACCTGGAACTACTTTAGAGTTCTACTGTAGAAGCCATATCCCTTGGAATTATTTTATGTGTTATTGTTGTAAGCAACTGAAAAAGATAGAAATATTATAGGCAGTTAGATAGGGCCAGGCCCTGCAGGATGACATGGAAGACAAGATGGCTTCACAACGATAAACAGACACTCCTCTGCTGTGGGCCAGATGTCGGGATAAGAGTAAACAAATACAGCTACATACTTCCCCAGGGATGGACATCAGGGCTTGATATTCTGAGTAGGTATCATCCAACTGAGTCCCTAACCCAACCCCCAGCGGGAAGAAACTCGATTTAATCTGTTTTACCTGAGCAGTGGTGCTTGTAATCTCATTGGTTGACTACAGTTTTGTCAGACCTCATATCACCTAAGCAAGTTCCCGTGTCTTCTCCACAACCTTAGACCTGCCTCGCCACATGGTTCTTCTCTATAAAAGTCCCTGGAAGAGACAGCTTCTTAGGGACCACCCACTTGGGAACCCCCTCCTGTCCCTCTCTCGGACAGGAGCTTTCCTTCCCCTAATAAATATATTCTGCTCATAACTTCTGTTTGTTCCTAAAATTGATTCTTCAGCTTTAGAGAACATGAACTTGCCCCAGGTACTTTTCAGGTTGGGAGTTTCAGTGTTCCCTAAAGCACCTGGAGGTTCTTTATATTATTCGGAGCTCATCCACTGGAGATCCGTTTTTTCCTCCTGCATCATCACCCCTCAGTCCTCTTGTTCCCCCACCCCAGCCTACTCCAGTGTAGATTCAGCTGAGTCCTACCAAACCTGCTGATGGTAAGCTGTCATTGTCCTGTGCTTTTGTGATGTGGCCCAGAGTTCCATTGTGCATCTTCTGTAAACCCAGATTCCTCTTCTCAATTTTTTTAACGCTACTGTTACGAACATCCTCTCTTACTTTCTTCCTAATAAGTGACTTTTTCACCTGTTTGCTTTATGGCTGTTTCTCCTTTTCCTTAACACATAGACCTTCTTCAGGACCTTGTTAGTTTTCATTTATTTATTTATTTTTACACTCTTTCCTCACATGACAGCCTGCACAGCCGGCTTTCTATGGCCACACATGAACCTCCCTCAGTGGCTGTCCTCCCACACTGTAAACTCAGGAGTGCCCTTTGCGGTGGACATTTGCACTTCCATGATTATTACTCAGCAGTTAGAGGGTACCTCTGTCTTCAGTTGACAGTCCAGCATTGCCTCTGTTTACCATCTGCTGAGAAATTTCATTGTCTTTCTTTCTTCTAAAGATAGCATTTAAACAAAAGAACATTGGTTCATATTATTTTACTTTTTTTTTCTAAAAAATTCAAGGGTACAAGAAAGCATGAGCTATATATTTGTTATGTGGGATTCTAAAACCTGACAGCAACATACAACCTGGCTTAGATTAAATGGAGTGTTCCTTACAACTTCAGGGTAATATTTATGGTTCAATAACTTCTACCATTCTTTTAAAATATATGTATGTTCAAGATTTTTTTAAAGAATAAATTTATACAAGAAATTTTCTGTATTAAATTTAGGTGAAGTAAACAAAATAAGAAATTGAGATATAAGGCATCCTTTTGTGTGCTATGATGCAGATTCATACTGCATAATTTGAGCAAAAATAATTTAGATCTTACCTATGGTTTACTACACGTCTGAATAGATACATCAGCACTGTGGAGGACTGCCACGCTGCACTCCCTGGGACCCAGGTGTGATCGTGTTTACTGCAGGCAGCGCAGGCCAGACAGAGATGACTTCCCGAAGTCTGCTTCCAGTGTAATTAGTGAGTTTGCCCATGCTGTGCATTGTTTTTGCCAACAGCCACAGCTGAGCCCAGAGTGGCAGGCCGTGAGACCGCAGGGCTAAGACGTGAGCTAATAGTTCTGCTGAGCCTGTGTGACTCCAGGGAAAGCTCCTTCTCAGAACTGGCTACCGAGCAGAGCAGGTTACTTGTTAACCACAGCCTGGCTCTGGCTCATCAGTCCCCTTCTCAAGCATGCTTTGTCTCCCCTTTTCCACGCTTTCCCTGCTGAGCCTCTCGTCTCGCACACTGAGCTGCAGTCCAGTCGTCAGGTTCCTCGATGCAAATGTGATCCTTAAATTCCGAGGTTCTGACCGCCTCATGGTCTTTTGTTTCCTCTGAAATGGCCCTCTCGGTTCCATTTGGTCACCATTTTGTCAGTTGCTCCTTTGCCACGTGCTGTAACACCTCGCAGGAGAATAGGATCGATCCACTGTAGGGGTCTCCAATGCAGCACAGTCACCTGTAAAGACTTTTGTTATGGTTTAGGTATAGAGTGTCCTCCAAGTGGATTGTGAGTCCAGAGGAGGGGCTTTGGGAAGGTGTTTGCACCATGTGTCATTACAGGTGACTTGCTGCCAGGTAGCAGAGCCTAGTCAGAAATTGGTCCCTGGGCCCTGACCCGGAAGTGTTCCTAGCTCCCTCACTGGCTGCTCCTTTCTGCTCCCTGTGTCCCGTGGCATACCTAGCAACCTACCACAGTCTGTAACTGCAAGCTGAAGTAATGTCCCTTAAGTTATGCATGTCTGGATTGTGTCCCATGGATGGGAAGGTGACTAAGATATACATGACACTGCTTAAAACTGAAGCATCTGACAAACTGCAGCTCTCATCATAATTGCTGCATAAAAGGCTGTCTTCAAAATAGCAGAGTTTCCACCGCTGGGAGCTGAGCCTGCGCACCCGCCGCGGGTAAGCCCCTGCGCCCCTCTGCCCCGCCTCTGCGTTCCCGCGACTAAATTCCTGTCCCAGCCCAGCCCAAACCCCACCGCTGGGAGCTGAGCCCGCCGCTGGGTCAGGATCCTTGGCATGCCTTCCCTTTCCCCCCCCCCCCCCCCCCCCCCCCC